>CBVK0102708547.1:0-35845 GCA_900067695.1 Picea abies
ATATTGAACAGGACTCCAACAAATATTGTGAGGGACATGATTCCTCAAGAGGCATGGAGTGGTAAGAATCATAGTGCTTCTGATTTTAAAGTATTTGGTTGCATTGCATATGCACATGTGCCTAAACAAACAAGGAGTAAATTGGATGATAAAAGTGAAAGATGCATTTTTATTGGTTATGATGAACAATCTAAGGAATATAATTTGTTTAATCCTATAACCAAGAAAGTGGTTGTAAGTAGAGATGTTTTATTCAAAGAGGAAGAATAATGGGATGGCAATATAGATAAGACAATTATAGGTACAAGAATTCTATATGAAGAACAAGGAGAAAAAGGTCAAGGAGAACAATCAAATGAGAAAGGAGGAACATCATCAAGAATTTCACAAGAAGAGGACTCACAAAGGCAAGGTGAGAAAGGAGACAAGTAAGTTATGACTCAAATCCTACACTTTAATCATTAAGGTCAAGATTAAGAGGAAAAAAGACTAGAATCTTGCAAGAAATATATGATCAAGGAGATAGGATAGATTTGCAATCCAATTTTTCTCTATTTACTCAAGATCCTATATACTTTGAATTTGCAATTAAGGAAGAACATTGGATTAGTGCAATGAATGAAGAAATGGAGTCTATTAAGAAAAATGATACATGGGATCTAGTTGATTTACCTAAGGAGAAATATTGCATAGGTGTGAAATGGGTGTATAAAACTAAATATAAGGCAAATGGGGAAGTTGACAAATATAAGGCAAGATCCATAGGTAAAGGATTTGCAAAATAATATGGAGTTGATTACAATGAAACATTTTCACCCATAGCAAGACTTGACACAATTAGGATGGTACTAGCTATTGCAGCTCAACATAATTGTAAAGTTTATCAAATGGATGTCAAATCAACCTTCTTGAATGGATATTTAGAAGAAGAAGTCTATGTGCATCAACCACCGGGATATGAAGTAAAATGAAAAGAAGACAAGGTTTACAGGCTAAAGAAGGCACTTTATGGATTGAATCAATCACCAAGGGCTTGGTATTGCAGTATAGATTCATACATGATAAAAAAAATGAATTCATAAGAAGCACTAGTGAGCCTACACTATACACTAAAGTCAATGAACAAGGTCAGATCTTGATTGTTTTCCTATATGTTGATGATTTGATATATATAGGTGATCTATCTATTGATATGTTTAAATCATTAATGAAGAAGGAATTTGAGATGACAGACTTGGGGTTAATGAGCTATTTTCTTGGCATTGAAGTCACACAAAATCATAAAGGCATTTTCATATGTCAAAGTAAATGAAAAAGATGTTTTAAAAAGGTTTAGAATGATAAATTGTAGTCCAGTTTCTACACGTGTTGAAGTTGGTACAAAGCTAAGTAGAGAAAAAAATGAGATCGATTTTGATTCAACCATATTCAGAAAATTGGTTGGAAGTTTGATGTATCTCACCAAAATTAGGCTAGATATAATGTATGGAGTCATTTTGATCTCTAGATTCATGGACACACCAAAGAAATCAAACTGGAAAGAAGGAAAAAGGTTATTAAGATACGGTATTCCACTTCAAATAATCTGTAGTTGGTTGGATACACAAATAGTGATTTTGCAGGAAGCATTGATGACAGAAAGAGCACATATGGATATGCACTTCATATTGGAATAGGAGTTGTGGCATGGAAATCAAAGAAGAAACCAATAGTGACAATCTCATCAGTAGAAGCAAAGTACGTAGAAGGTACATTAGCAACATGTCAAACAGTTTGGATGTGAAGCATTTTGAAGGATCTAATGCACAATCAAGAAGAGCCTACTACAATCTACTGTGACAACAAGTCCACTATTTCACTATCAAAGAATCATGTTTTTCACAAGAGGACAAATCATATCGACACGAGATATCACTTCATTCTAGAACTTGTGAACAATGGAGAACTCATCCTACAACATTGTAGATCAAAGGAGAAACTTGCAGACATATTTACAAAGGCTTTAGCGCAAGACCAATTTGAGTATCTAAGAGAAGAATTGGGCATTGTAAATCTTGATGTAATTAGTAGTAGAAATTAGGGGGGAGTGTTGGAGAAATTAATTTCTCTACCTACCCACCTACCACACCAACACTTTGAGTCTTTTCTAGATAATTCCTTTCCACCGACACTCCAGATTGTTTCGGGAAAGCTCTGGATCCTCCAGATGCTTCCATTCTGTCTATAAAAACAAGTTATGTAACCATTTCACTCATTCAGAAATAAAAATATGTTTCAATGTGCATTTTAGAGTGTTTCGTTGCTTCTTCCCACTCATTATTGAGATACTCAAGATAGATTAATATACTCAAATCATCTTAATTATCAATGTGAAAACATTAAATTTACAGTGGAGAAAAATGAGGAAAATTGTTTTTTCCTTATTATGTATACTCACTATGAATTAACAAAATGGATCATTAACACACACACACACACACACACACACACATATATATAACAAAACACATACCAATAGTTATTGAATCTCATCACTATTTTTGGGAGTAAATTGGATAATCAATATATTAGCAAAATAAAAGAACTCATAAATGAAAAATATCCTTTTAAACCAAAGTTCATAAAGGTGTTTATGAAACACTTTGTATTTGTGGAAAAATATATGTTGATGAAATTGGTAACTCAATCAAAACTAAGTTAAAAGAACATAACACAAATATACACTATAGAAGAATTAAAAAATATGTCAACAAACACTCTTTCAAAATGATTACCATATATGCCTAAAGGACTTTAAAGTGATATCAACTATTTAGAATTAAAGAAGCACGGAAACTCCAAAAACCTAATTCCTTCTATTAAATGATTATTTTTAATAATTACCTCAACAAACCTAACTTGATTGGAGAAAAATTATGAATGGTCTATATATATTATTGTATATTAATATATTTTCCTAATTGAGGAGGTAATTTGTGAGATTTATAAACTCTCTTCATGATGGACATGTTTTAGGGTCCAAATATTTGAGGAAAAATCATCATATGCTACTTTGCACCTATCTTAAAATGAACAAGTTGAGCTGCAAAGTAGAAATCCCTTGCCTTTAAGGAAGGGGTGTAAGAAGTGGAGCTGTAAAGAAAAAATCCTTTGCCTTTAAGGAAGGGGTGTAATAAGGCTGAGTGGATTTTTTGTCGATGTTAAATGGAAACTGAGATAAAATAACTTGACTCATTCAAAGTATAAGACACAGGAAAATGAAAAAAATATAAAAAGGAAAAGACTTTTATGTATTTTAACAATTTAAATGCATGAAGTACACTATACCATTTACTAACAATGTAAATTATTTCTAGAAGTAAAAAAAAATGGGAATGATTTGATTAAAGTGGCATCATTTGTAATTCTATGTTGATTAAAGTGGCATCGGAAATTTTGATCTTACTTTGTAGGATTAAAGGGTGGATACAGTATAACTCTGATTGTATGTTCATATTTCATTTAAATTTATTTGTTGTAACTGTCATGAATAATTACACGAAATTACAATAAACCGTAAGGAATTGAACATGAAAATTGTGTTCACTGTTAGGAATTGATTCAACATTATCCTCACCGTAAAGAAAAAAGCGGAAGCCTGGAATGTCTGGACCAATACAATACCAAGTTTAGCCACCTCATAAACAATCACAATTTAATTCACATTGGGAAAAGAAATGGCTCCTTCACCAAGTCCAACAATCGGGTGGGGCTCAATACATTGCCAACAGATTGGATCACTTTCTAATTTCGGAAAACATAATGCTTCAAGGCACACTCATTGAAGATGACATCTCACCTAGACTTCTTGGATCTCTCCCTCACTTTGTGGGCCCAAGCAGAAATCGAGCATGGCACCCATATGCACATATTCCAGTAGCGCCTAAAAAACTTCAGGAAAACACTTCAAGATTGGAACAAGAATATTTTTGGTGACATTTCGCAACCTCAGAAATCCCTAGAACAATGAATTAAGTAAATTCAACAAGATTCCATTCTTTCAGGCTATTTAGACACCCTTCTATAGGAGGAAATCCTTTGGAAGAAAAAATCTCAATTATAGTGGATAAAGGAAGGGGAAAAAATACAAAATTATTCCACCTCTCTATGATCCACATACACTACATCAACCATATTACAAAAATTGAGGACACATAAGGCAACATACGTCTGGACCATGCATACATTGAAGCAAAGTTAGTGGCCTACTACAAAGAGTTACTCTCATAACCCTTAATTGAAAAAACCCATGCCATCTGTAGGATCACTGAACATATTACTACCCTAATCTCTCCAAAGAGTAGTAGAGCTCTAATGAGACTAATATCGAAGGAGGAGGTCAATAATTCTATCAAGGAAATGCCCCCTAGAAAATCCCTTGGGCTAAATGGCTTCACTATTGACTTCTTCCACCACTGTTGGTCGATGATATCAGAATAGGTTTGGAAAGTTATGGAAGAATCCCAAACTTTTGGACAGGTGCTCTCCTCCCTCAGTTCCACTTTCCTCACCTTGATCCCAAAATAAGAACGTGTCACGAACTGATCCAAAAAGATCTTTTAAAGACTATGGTTAAGTTCTAAAGCATGCGTTCATTAACCATTTAGGAATTTGAAGAAATAAGAAGAATTAAAGATATAACATGGAAACCATAATAATATATGTACATCTGAAAGTAAACACAAATAATCAACAAATTGTGACAACAAAATTGTTAATGGAGTTTGGCAATATCGCCTACATCTCTAGGCCTTTGTCTTAGTGGGTGAGGCTTCCTTATTTCTCTTCAAAGCTTCAAACGTACATCAAAAAGTGTCCAATGAATTAAAAACTAGTCTGGTTGTGTTTTGCTAGACCTCAAGAACCAAACACAACTAACGACACTGAAAACGGTTGAGCGAATCTCTCAAAAATGGCCCACAAAGTTTCTCTCCTCAACGGCTTCCCTGCATAAAAATGGCTTTGAATATCAAATTCTTCAGCATTTCTCCTTCTTTGAACCTCCCCTTCAAGATTCCAAGAACTTCTAGTTTTTATAGGTTTTAATTTGGTAACATCCTCCCAACCTCCTCCTAAGATTTGGCCTCAAAAGGGCTCGAGATCTCCCAAAAATGACTAAAATCTCCCAAAATCAGCTGAAAAATCAATAAAAAAAATATACAATATAGTTAAAAACTCAAAAATGGGTAAACTTTCGACGCAGCCCCAAAGATTAGTAGGGCCCCTGGGGTGCGCTCCTAGTCCTTAGCCCCCTAAAATCGACCCTTGGTCATTTGAGTGGCCATATGGCCATGGCTCTGGCTCCCATGCGCCCACAAGTTGGTTAGGCCCTTGGTAGGTCGAGGTTGGCCCCGCCGACCGGGGCTTATCCCTAAAATGGTGCCACTACAAACTTAAATTTATATTGCGCCGAATCAAAAACAAGCCACACATCTAATTGGGACATGTGTCACCTTAGGATTGGCTCGTACTGCTAACACATTGGTCTAGTCATCTTCCTAGTCAGCACTACCACGCCACCATTGTACATGATACGTCACCGTCATACCTGCCATGTGTCGCAGTGTCATACCTGCCATGTCATCACCGTACATGCCACATGTCATCTGTACTGCACACTCACCTGCCCAGTCACATGCCGTATAAGTCCAACTATCCTCTATACTTCCACGTGTCAGCCTATCATTGGGCCACATCATGTACGGACTCCCATGTGTCATGCGTACAGTGACACGTGTCAAATCCGTACAGTGTCAACAAAACCCCAAAATTATGAATTTGTGTGACACGTGTCACATCCTAGTGATGCCATGCCATCATGATGATGTCATGCTGACATCACTTGTTGTACCTACTGACATGAGCATTGAGTTTGACCCATTGACTTTTTGCATGGTTGAGAATTTGATCAGAACGTTATAACTTTTGCATATGGTGTGTGTTTGAGGAAAACATTATATGGTTGAAATCAACACGACGAGACAAATGCAATGATGCTGGTTTCATTTGATTCCACGAAATTTGTTTTTTAAGCCTTCTTGGATTCATTTTGGATCATGCCTCTCCACTAAGACCTTTTGGTCCTCCAAAAGGATACTAACCAGTCATCAAGTGCGGGATAGATCACCCCACTTGTTCTTTGTTTTTAAACTTTGTCCTGTGCACCTGTCTCATCAACATCAATTGCAAAACAACCATGACAAGTGACAACATATTGTTAGCCACTTGTACTTTGTCACATCTTACTGGAGACACTACCATCCATGTTGAAAATATTAGCAATGATAACATCATGAATATGACTACAAACGAGCTAATATGTTTGTAGTACTTCCATGGAATTGGTTGATCTTGAAGAAAAGTATTATTGAACTTCCATTCTACAATCATCTCATGTTCATGCTTAAGATCAATTTCTTGATTTGGCACAATTATAGGTGTGTTGTTTGCATGAGCTGCCTTCCTTAATTGTTCCATTGTTTGAAGAGATTGATTTTCTTTTAAGTGATGAGCATGTACAACATATTCATTGCCTTCTTTGATTAAGTGATATTGATTATGTTCCACATTCCTTGAGTGGCACCACATCACACGTTACCTCATCCAGAAATTTTGATGAAATTGCAAAATTTAAAGTGCATTGCTTTGTTATGTGCAATTTATGATTTTTTCTTATCCATTTAAGTGAGTAGGGTTTATGATGCATTTGAGTGTTTAATCCCAATTGTTTAACCACTTCCTCCGAAATCAAGTTAGATTGAGATCCACTATCTATCAATGTCTCGACCTTAGTATGCTTCATTATAAGCCTTATGTGAAACAATTTACTTCTAGATCATATCCATCACCAAATTTACATGTCAAACCAACTGTTGTGATTTTAGACTCATCACCCAAATCTGATCCCAAGTTTATTGGTTGTGTTGCTACTATAGTTGTTTGTCTCCCTTTTCTCTCTTTGAACCACTTTGGTCTCTTCTCGAGATGCAATTGTCAGCAATGGTCATCATCATGCCATTCTTTCTTTCAATGCTTGCAAGAGAGCTTATCTTCCTTTCTTGTCACTGAATTTTCTTTCTTTCCATTCCCCTTCCTTTTGTCCTCTTTTCTGAAAGATGATTCCCCTAATACACCATCTCTTGTTTTCCCTGCATCAATGTATGTTGCTTGAGCAGAAACCTCATCAAGATTGGTAGGCCCAAACATAAATACAATGTTACGAATGTGTGCATGTAAACCTCCTATATATTTCATAAGAGTTTCTTGGGTATGTAAAAGAATGTCTAACATTAATGCCATTTTACAAAATTCATCTATGTATTCTTGCACTATTTGTCCCTTTCTTAGTTTAAGACCTTGCCATTCAATTAAAACCTTCTCTTTATAACCCAAAGGATAAATTGATTTTTAAGTGCAGAAACAAAAACTTGCCATGATGGAAATACATTAGCCACTTGTTGCATGCCATTTTGCAACTTGCTTTGCCACCAGATGAGTGATGTGCCTGCAAGTCGAAGCGATGCCAATTTGATTTGAGTTGCCTCATATTTGATTTGTTTCACACTTCAATAACCTTCCATTTGTCTGACCCTTTTATCAAGCCTCTTTGCATTGAATTCACCATCATACATAGGTAATTCAAACTTCACATCAAGATTAAGTAAAGGCATATCATTTTTATGTTTATGGGAATTTTTTCTTGTGGTGGACTTAGAAATTGTACTTGAAGAAGAAGAAGTTGATGGAGAAGAAGGAGGTGAAGGAAAAGGTTTTGGAGGATCCTCTCCTTCTTCACTTTTGGTCTTTGAAGATTCACTTAGAATCAGTCTCTTCCATTCCAATTAATTGTCATATAAAACCTTTACCATCTCCAACATGGCGAAGAAGGTCTTTTGAAACTCTATCTTGTCATGAGAAAGTCCCTCTTCTGATGCCATCTTCTCTCTCTGAGAAGATCTCTTTCTCAATCCAATATCAGGATTCTCTTCAAAAAGATCACCTTCACCATGATTCATATTTTCCTTGGTAATCAGGCAAACTCAAAAACCCAACCGTCAACCTACTTTGATACCACTTGATCCAAAAAGATCTTTTAAAGACTATGGTTAAGTTTTGAAGGATGAGTCCATTAACCATTTAGAAATTTGAAGAAAGAGGAAGAATTAAAGATATAGTATGGAAGCCATAATTATATATGTATATATGAAAGTAAGCACAAATAATTAGCAAACCATGACAGCAAAATTGTTAATAGAGTTCGGCAATATCGCCTACATCTCTAGGCATTTGTCTCTGTGGGTGAGGCTTTCTTATTTCTCTTCAAATCTTCAAATGTATATTAGAAAAGTCTCAAATGGATTATAGATTGGTCTGGATGTGTTCTGCTAGACCTAAAGAACACAACACAACTAACGACAGTGAAAACGGTTCAACGAAGCTCCCAGAAATGGCCCGCAAAGTTGCTCTTCTCAATGGCTTTCCTGCATAAAAATGACATTGACTGTCGAATTCCTCAGAATTTATCCTTCTCTGAACCTCCCCTTAAAGCTACCAAGAACCTATGGTTTATATAGGTTTGAATTTAGTAACATCCTCCAAAATTTCTCCCAAGATCTAGCCTCAAAAAGGGCTCCAAATCTCCCAAAAATGACCAAAATATCCCAAAATCAATAAAAAAATATGCAATATAGTTCAAAACTAAAAAATGGGAAAAATCTGGGTGTAGCCCCAGAAATTCAGTCCCTTAGTCATATGGCGTTGTTCCATGTGTCCTTGGACTAGCGCGCTCTTGGTCCTTAGCCCCCTAAACTTGGACCTTGGTCGTTTGAATGGCCATATGGCTATGGCTCTATCTCCTTCGCGCCCACACATTGGTTAGGCCCCTCGTCTCCAGCCCCTGGTCGGTCAGGGCTGGCCCCTGCCAACCGAGGATTATCCCTAAAATGGTGCCACCGCAAACTTAAGTGTATATTGCACCGAATCACAAACAATCCACACATATATGAGAGTTGGTTAGTGCTCGGTTTGTTAAATCATTTTCCATCCCGGAGGTTGCGGGTTTGATTCCCCCGAGGGTGGAACAAAACTTTTACCCATCCAACCTTGGCCAAATCTAGGGTGCCACGTGGTGCCCTTTGATTTGGCCACGTGTCACCCTAGGATTGGCTTGTATTGTTGACTCATTGGTCTAGTTAGTTGCCCAGTCAGCACTGCCACGTCACCATCGTACATGCCATATCACCTATGTACATGCCACGTGTCTCACTACCATACCTGCCACATCATCATCGTACATGCCACGTGTCATCTGTACTTCACAATCACTTGCCACGTCACATGTCGTACAATAACTTTCGTCCGTAGTTCCATGTGTTAGCCTGTCATTGGGCCAAATCATTTACGGACTGCCACGTGTCATCTGTACAGTGACACATGTCAAATCTGTACAGTGCCAACTTGGCTCGAAAATGCCGAATCTGTGTGACATGTGTCACCTCTTGGTGATTCCATGTCAGCATGATGATGTCATCATGACATCACCTATTGTACCTACTGACATCAGCGTTGACTTTGACAAGTTGACTTTTTGCCTATTTGGGAATTTGATCAGAACGCGATAAATTTCGCATATGGTGTATTTTTGGGGAAAACATTATATGGTTGGAATCAATGTGACAAGACAGACACAATGCCCCTTGTTTTGTCTGATTCCAAGAACTTGATTTTTAGGCCTTCCTGGATCCATTTTGGATCACCAATATAAAGAATTTTTGACCAATAACGCTCTGTAATGTCATATACAAGATCATCACAAAGGTAATTTCCCTCAGGCTCAAGCCCATACTTCCCTTCATCATCTCAAAGGAACAATGAGGACATGTAGAGGGGCGACACATCATGGACAATGTTATCTTGGTTCATGAAGTGGTACACACACTCAAGACCACACGCACTCCAGGTATGCTCATAAAACTTGACCTTTCTAATGATTTTGATAAACTTAGTTGGAAGTATATGCACTCTGTTCTCTCAGTCTTTGGGTTCAGTGAAGACAGGATAGACTAGGTAATGAAATTCACCTCTTCAAAAAATTTCTCCATTCTAGTAAATGGTGTCCCCTCAAGGCATATTTCCCCCTCTCGAGACATCCGTCAAGGGGAACCACTTTCCCCTTTCCTATTTGTCATCACGGAAGAGAGGCTAGGATGTTTTTTATTATCTCGATCTCAAATGGCACACTAAAAGGGCTCCCACTCCACCAAATCCATCCTGCAGCTTTCCATATCCAATTTGTTGATGATACAATGCTTCTAAACACCCCCACTTCCAAGGAAGTTGTCTAGCTCCAAACCATCCTCACTAACTTTTGTGATGCCTTTGGAACCACTTTCAACCTAGACAAATCTCAGATTTCCTTCTTCAACACTCCCCTAGGAATTAAAAAGCACATCTCCTACCTCTTAGGCATCCTAGGCTTCTCCCTTCTGTCCAACTATCTAGGTTTACCCCTGCTAGAATCAACAACACTAAAAATTTCCTAGAACCCCCTTATCCTCTCAATTTCCAATTGTCTCAGTTCCTGTATCCCTAGACCTCCTTGCAAGGATCATCCTCTTAAAGGAGGTGCTTCAAGCTATTCCAACCTACATGTTCTCATCTCTCGCATCACCACAAACGATCATTAAAATCATAAGAAACCTACAACAAAAATTCCTCTGGCATGGTCACAAACCAGGGAAAAACTGGGCCTTATTCAATTGGGATAAAATTTGCAAACCTACATCCTTGGGAGGATTGGGCCTCTGCGACCTAGGAAAGATAAACAATGTCATGGGAGAAAAAATCTGGTGGCATTGGCTAAGGTACCCATAAGAACTTTGGGCCTGGATTTGCAAGAAAAAATATACCCCCCAACTACAACAAGAGAAACTCATTAGTCTTGAAGAACAGATCGAGGGCTCTCATGTTTGGAATGTGGCTTGGAAAAATCACCCACTCATTCAAAAGAACACTTTTTGGGAAGTTCATAATGGTCAATCCGCCCAATTTTGGATAGATGCTTGGCAACAACACCCCCCTTTGCAAACTCTAGAGAACATACGTCCTTACCAAAAATTCTTACCAAAGTTGAGGCACCTCAAAGTTGTAGAATGATGGCTTCATGCCCTGCATCAGCCCCCTTGGCGTAGTTGGAAATTGCTTTCTCAGGATCTCAATCTACCAGAAAATTTTGAAATGCAACCTTGGCAAGAAACAATTGGAAATAGAAAGATACAAATTAGTGAGTAAGAGGATATTCTTCGTTGGGGGTATTCCACTACCGGTACATTCACAATTAAGGAAGCCTATAAACTCCAGGAGAACTTTCAAAACCAGACAGGTAGCTTGTTTACCACATCACCCTTCTCTTGAAATGACACTTCCATCTGCAAATAAGTGGGTGGGATTCACAGTGTTTTGTCCAATAGCCAACCAACAAACCAAATCCAACAACTAACTCCAACGAAAATCGTCGAAAGCATACAAAGGTGATATCTCTTAGGAGGCCATAACAAATCCCTCAAACTCCATGTACATAGAATGGAAATTGATTTGTCTACAAGTGCCTCCCATGACGAGCATGGCCAACATTACTGCTCATGTGTTACCAAGTGGAGAAGGAAAAATATTGAAAGTCAATTACCTACAAATGATCCATGACCAATTTTCAGGAGGACTTAACAAATAGCTTGTTCACCACACTGTTGATCATATGAATTGACACTTCCATCCACAAAGAACTGAGTGACTCGCAACATTGTGGCCATTAATGAACCAACAAACAATACCATGCAACCAACTCTGGCCCAAACCCGCGAAACCATCCTTAGGTCATCCTTGCTAGGGAGCCACAATGATCCTCGAAACTCCATATAAAATGCAGAAGGGTTTGTTTTAAAGTGCCTCCCATGATGAGCTTGGATAGACTTACAACTCAAGTTTTACCAAGCGAGATTGAAGCAAACCAAGATTTGGCCACCCTACACATGACCCGCAAACAATCTTCAAGAAGTCCCAACAAACAACTCACATACAACATCATTGTTTGCATGAAATGAAATTTCAATCTGCAAAGAATTATGGGGTTTCCAACAGACATTGGCATGAGTGGCACCAAGTCACAATCAAATGAAGGAGGAAAAACCAACAGCAAGGAAGATGCAACAATCAGACAAAACCACACTTAGCATGAATGCAAAGAGATGGTCAACACTTAACTTATATGAGATGATTTGGGAGCTAGAATTAGCAAGCCACCCATGCATACCAACCAAATGAATCTTTTGTGGTTTTCAACATGTAAAAGGTGACTTTGAACATAATGCCCTTGTTTTGGAATTAGTGAAAAATAACTAATGTAAAAGAAATAATTTGAATTTACTCTATCAAAAAACCAAAATTGTTTAGGTTTCCACAAAATAATATGAGCACCTCTGAGCCCACGACTAATAATGGTGCTATTACACTTGAGGTACCAAATGACAATAGGGATTTAAGATTGTTGTGTGAGAATCTATTGAACTGTCCATTAAACTGTAGGTAGGTAGATCTGGGGACTAATAAACCATATTTTTGCACTGAGAGTAGAGAGGTTCTATATAGCCCACTATGGAGGATTTGGGAGCTAGAATTAACAAGCCGCCCACACATACCAACCAAATGAATTTTTTGGGGTTTCCAACATGTAAAAGGTGACTTTGAACACAATGCCCTTGTTTTGGAAGTAGTGAAAAATAACAAATGTAAAAGAAATAATTTGAATTTACTCTATCAAAAAACCAAAATTGCTCAGGTTTCCACAAAATAATATGGGCACCTCTGAGCCCACGACTAACAATGGTACTATTACACTTGAGGTACCAAATGACAATAGGGATTTAAGATTGTTTTGTGAGAACCTATTGAACTATCCATTAAACTATAGGTAGGTAGATCTGGGGATGAATAAACCATATTTTTGCACCAAGAGTAGAGAGGTTCTCTATAGCCCACTATGGAGGAGATGTTGTCACCTAGGGTGATGTTAGATTTTACATTAAACATTAAGAAAAATTAAATTTTTCTCAAATAAAAAAAAGTATAACAAAAATAAAAATAAAGCCAGCCTAATTAAATGAAATGATAAAAAAAATTACATTTTAAGAAATTTGATCCCTCAATGATTTGTCTTTTCAAGGGATTTACTTGGTCTTATTGTTGTCTTTAGGGATTTCGCTAAGTGTTAGTAAAATGAGGTTCAAATCAGTTTCCAATTTAAAAATCATGGATAAATTAGGTTCAGATTGTTTTCTTGTTTAAAAGTCGGGGATTAAGAAAGACATATTAAAAGTTTGATTAAAAGAGGCCCTGCGAATTCTGCATTCAAGGAATGGTGTAGACTATGATGACTATGCTTCTCTTTTCTAGGGATGTTTTAAGCTAAAAACCCTAAGCAAAGAAAAACTAATCCATTCTCACATTATTCAAACTGACCATGTTTTTGGGTAGGAAGCTTGTGACTATGTATGGCAAGTGCGACAGTGTTGTGGATGCTTGTTGCTATTTGGACGAAATGCAAGAGAAGAATGCAGTCTCATGGGGTTCTATCATTTCTGTTTATGCTAAGCATGGGCGTTGTGAAGAGGCCTTGAGGATGTTTAGTAAAATGCATTACTATACCTCATTCCAGCCGAATCAGTTCACCTTTGACAATGTTCTTGTGGTCTGTGCTGATTTGGAAACTCTGGAACATTGCAGGGAGATTCATGGGGACATAATTCAGAGTGGGTGACAGTCTAATACCTATGTGGGGACTACCCTTGTATATGTATGGCATATGTGGGTATATTGATAGTGTGCGCAAAGTGTTTGACATAATGCGTCACTGGGATGTGGTCACAAGGAATGCTATGATTAAAGGATTTATGCAAAATGACAGTGTTGATGAGGCTGCCATGATTTTGGGACGGATTGTGTTTCGCCTCCCTCCAGTAATGCAGATTTATTTTGGCTGGAGGGAGGGGCCACATCGCCCCACTCTTTTTCCACTTGTGGAGCTATGGACAGTTCTATTAGAACTGTGCTGAATATATGGCAACTATTGATTGCAATTTTTTGGGTGTTCATGGTTGTACATCCTTCAGTTGCTTTACAGTCCTAGCTACTTTTCAATTAGTCTATCTGTTTGTGGATGGATGGTTGTGCTTTTCTTTAGCTTGGTGTCCATGCGAGGCCACACAACATCACAATAGTTATTAAGGAACCTACTAGCGTTGTTTGATACAAAAATGTGGCCAGTTTGAAATCTACCCAAGCATGCTTGAAAATCAAGTTAGTTGCTTGCTTTGTATCAAGTGATTGTACATTGTCAAGCTAGGAGTTTTAAAAATAAGTACAAAGCACATTAGGCAAAGGGGACAATTAGTATAAACTTAACTGATAGTGAATAATGGTGACTATAGGATTGAATGATCTTGTCACACTTAACACAATATGTATATAAATGCTAAACCTTGTAATAGGATCATTCATATCATCAATATGTTGCTTTTTCTTATTTTTTCCTGTTTACATCCTCTGTTTCCCGATCCAGGAGTTCTGATATTGTGATAATCATTCATCATATTTTGACTGCATTTCACTATCATTATTTTGATTATCTGTGATAAAAATTGAATGAAGTAAATATCCTATCACAAAAATTTTAAGTTTTAATACTTTGATTTCCTTGCTTTTGAATCTTGATTTTTGTTGGGGACCTTTTTATTTGTAGTATAGCATTATCCGAGTACATTAAAACTCGTTCTCAGGTACAAAAGAGATGGATTTCTCTAGAACGACAATTAAATGGGAAATTGTTGGAAAGAGTGCATTCAATCTCTCTGAAGGTTGTAGACTATGTCAATCAATGGGAAGATGTAGGTCCTTCGAGTTTCGAACTTGATTCCAAATCGGCTTCCCAGCATATGGCTTTCTCAGTTCTTGGTGCTACTCTTTTTGGGGATGGGTTCTTGGTCTGGCCTGCTGCTAGAGAGTTTGAAGAACAACTCATGATGATTGCAAAGGAAGCATGCTTCTAGGTAACCTATAGTGTTTTACCATTATGGAATAAAGGCTTTCAAAGGTACAAAGCCATATGTGCAAGGTTGCAAGGCTTAAATAAGTATTTGATTCAGGAGAGTAAGAAGCAACATTGCAATGTAAAGATAACATGTCAAAAGCTCTTTCCTGAAAATGTTACTGCTGGGATTGTGGCTGAATATGAAGGGACGAGTGGAGAGCTTGTTGATGATTTGATATATAGAATTCTATCTTCAGCAAATTCTTCAGGTCATTTCAATTTAGCAGAGGAAATGCATGGCAATGTCATGGGTATAATGTTTCATGGTTTCCTAACAACATCGGGCATAATAAGTGGTGTGCTCACAAGATTTGCACAACATCAAAAAATTCAAGCCAAGGTAAAAGATTTATTTCATGCCTTGTGCATTTCTAGTTAAATTTGTGTTTATGTATAAGAGTGAAGATAATATGAGTGATATATGTTCTGTGTTCTTCTGGGGTTGAATTACTCATGAGACTACCATTTTAATATCCAGAGTACATTGCATTTGAAGTTCCTTATTTTGTTAATCTACGAAGTTCTTGGGAACTAGGACTACCATGTTGCATGTGGTGGGTGCTTTTTTGCTGCAGATGTTACTTTGATGCAAAGTTGTTAGAATATTTGGCTTCATAGAAAGTCTTAATCTCTTTTTCTGCATCAAGAGTGGTTGGTTTTGGTTTTAGTGATTGTCTACACATGCATTTTTCTCAGTATTTTAGCATCACCTAAGACTCATGAGCTCAAAATCAAAAACAAATTTATTGTCACATGTGCATATCCAGATAGTTTAGTTCTTTTTGTGAGCCTTTCAGAGATGTACTGGATTGGCATTTTGAGAAAATGAATGGTTGTAGAATTGAAAATCTCAAGTTTTAAATATTTACTCAGCAGTGAAGCATGTTCCATTGTAGATTTCCAGGAAATTCATAGTAAACAGTGTCTAAGTTACTACACGCACAGATTTAGAATCCAAAGACCCAGCTATTATGAAGTAGTAACATAACTTTCTGTGAAGACAAAGTTTGTGAATTTTATTCAGGAATGTTATTGATACTAAATTCAATTGAATTGTTAGTTGTGGAGACCTTGAGCTTGCCTGTGTTGTTGTGAAAAACAGACAACTCATAAAAATAATAAAATTGAATGTAACCAGTGTTAGATGTGGCTTGGCAATCATATTTTTGCCTAAAATGTTTTATCTAGTATTATTGGATGGAACATATGTGGTTGCTCTATTAATAGGTGCTTTTGTAAATCCTTCTTGATTGAATATTTCTTCCAATTTCTGCTATTTGTTCTCTGTATAAATCTGGGAGGAAGCATAATTTAAGAAGACTAAGATGGTTTTTCAAATACAGTGTTTGATTTGTATTTAGCCATGTTATCACTCTTCTCATAATATTATTGTTTCAGGAGTGCCAAAGGAAAATGATTTTTCCTATCACACCTTTTTGATTTGAGACTTTGTTTTACTGCTTTAGGTATATGAAGAAATTGTTTCAATCTGTGGGAAATCAACACCACCAAGTGCAATCAATGTGCAGAAAATGCATTTTCTCTTGGAAACTGTTCATGAGTCTGCTCAGCTTTTACCTGCTAGACCACTTCTATAGCGATGTTCCTTAAAGCATGGTATTGCCCCACTTTGACAAAAATGTGTAGGAGTTGAAAATTGTGTGTGTACACCATATGGGGTTCTAAGATAATAAACTTTTTTAGTTGCTTAATAGTTAAACTGAATCAATGGATAAATGTCATTCTTACTGAAATTCTTTAGGGCCTGGGAATGCTTTCTAGTCCTGGGATATTTGAGAATGACATTGTTTAACAGTTTGGGAGAATATTGGAGAAAACCAATTATGTTTTATAATTCTCCTGGCAATTTTTTCATAATGCTCATCTTATATATATATATATATATAAAGATTTCGGATTTGATCACATATTCGGATTTGATCACATCCTTTTCTGCTGGCAATTTTTTCATAATGCTCATCTTATGCAATTTATGGAAATTCACTACATCATAATTGTATCATATCCTGTTTTTCTTGGACTTTGTCGTACCTGTATCTGTGCATCTTCAGTTTGTAAGGGATTCAAACTGGTTTTGCCAGTTTTTTCTAGAATCCACATAAAGCAAGCATTAGAAAATAATTGGTGAATTTCCAGACATTGAAAGGAGAAACATGTGTTCCATTTCTGAATCATATACATCACAGGCAGTGAACCGAGTGGTTCAGTTATCAAAAAAAAAATGTCCATTGATGATAAGATCAGAACGGTCTCCATTACTTAACTCAAGATTGATATGAATAGACTTTGCAATAAGTTTCATAACCAGATATACAGTAAAAGACAGCTTTAATATGGGAATCTAATAACTTAGACCATCTCCATAATTTATGGAAAGGCATAAAATAGTATATCAAATATTTAATATTAAAATATGAAAGCAGATAAAGAATCAAGTGTGTATTGGTTGCCCTGGTCAAGTTTCAATTAGAAACTTCATTGCAGATCTGAATGCAAATATCAGAGGACTTTTTTCACAGATGTTGGACAACTATGCTCCTTGATTCTTTCAGGGTCTGTATTGAAAGGATTGATACATCAGGATAAGACCATTGGCATGCCTCAATATCAAATTCTAGCATAGCTATCCAGTATAGGGGTGGACAATACAAAATCTAAGAGTGGGTACAAATTGGACTCTTAGATGTAGTACATGTACATTGCCTGGTTATCATTGTTGGTTCTTCTGAATAATAATGATGTTGACTAGGACACTAATTTTTTAATAACTCATCTTGTATTCATAGTTGAGATTCACAAGAGAGAAAGAGAGAGGATCAAATGGAACCAAATAGAAAACCGTAATTCTGCTATAAAAAGAATACCAAACAACACTAGGGCAGTGCAAGGCTGGAAGAGAGATGAGCCAAAAAAGAGAGAAACCCACTAGGGAAATGCAAGGCTGGAAGAGAGATTAGCCAAAAAAGAGTGAAATATTGGTGAGGGAAAAATAATCCAAGAGAAAGTGTGCTAGAGAGAGAATGATCGAAGAACAAGATAACGCTACACTTTATGGTTCCCTTAGGAAAATTACTTTATTAGAGACCAATATATCACTTGAATGAATAAATTACAAATGAGAGTGGGTGTATAAATACCCAACTTAAGAGGTAGGTTGTTTTCACCAAGATGGTTTATGAGCCTATGTGTACAAGGTTGGCCTAGGCCAAATATAAACATAATACTTGATACAATATAGGGTTTCTCATGGTCGAAATTGAAACTTACACCATTTTCAACACCCCCCCTTAAGTTGAACAGGGTGCCACAGAAGAAAGTGATGAATATGTATGAGAGTGGGTGTATAATACCCAACTCAATGTAAGGTTGGTCATGGCTGGAGTACAAATGAAAGTGGAAGTATAGATACCCAACTCAATATAAGGTTGGTCGTGGCTAGAGTACAAACGAGAGTGGGTGTATAGATACCCAACTCAATATAAGGTTGGACATGGCTGAAATACAAATGGGAGTGGGTGTATAAATACCCAACTCAATATAAAGTTGGACTTGGCCGAAAAATGAAGATTACACCCTTATTTTCAACATCCCCCCCTTAATTTGAATAGGGGGCCATAGAGAGAATACATTACATCACAAGATTCACATCCCTCCTATAACAACCCAACCACCTAGTGAGAATAATTTTATACACCTGTTTGGGGTGCCTTGTTGAGGTTTATTCTATGGTTAGCTCAGAACAAAAGTGCATTAATTGGATGATTTTGGTTATATCCTATGCTTCTTGGTGGAGAAGATAATGACTGAGTTAGCCCCTATTGGTGCATGCTTTTGATGACATTTCTGCTCATGTGCTATGTTGATTTGAGGACTGTTTGGGAGCCTCTTCATGCATGATTGTCATATTTGTTCATGTTTTGAAGTTGAGTGACAGTTGGAGGTCTATTTTTTTAAATTCACCAATAGGAGACCAAATCATTGTAAGAAAATTTTATACTTGTTTTGTGTAGACATCATTTTCATCCTTGTTCCAACATTCCATATGAGCCACAACCATCATTAAACAGGGTATTGACATGTGTATATTAGATATAAACATGAAATACCATGGGGTTATCGCAATTTAATGTCATCATGCTTTACTGGACTAAAGACTACTAATCTTCTTTTAGACTTAGTTTACAACAACAAGTTGATTGTTCAGGGGCAAGGTTAGAACGTGGCTGAAACTTCTTGAAATTTATCAAGGCATGGATCAAATTTTTCAAGGAAGTGATTTGGCATATCCCCTTGACATGGTCAAAGGGTCAGTATTTTATGCCTTTTTCACAACAAATCCATAATTTGAGGTAGCAGGCTAGCATTATTTGAGGCACAACCACAGGGGTATTGTTCTCTTTGCTCCAAGTACTATTGTTGAAGGATATGAATGTAATCATAGTCTAACTTAATAAAGAGGGAAATCCAACACGCGCTAGCTTTCCCCCATGGTGGAATGATGTTGTTCGAGATGCACTTGTGCTTGTGCAAGAGTGAAAGCTAGCATGCGCTAGATTTCCCCCACGGTGGGATGATGTTGTCCGAGATGAGCTCGTGCTTGTGCAAGAGGGAAAGCTAGCATGCGCTAGCTTTCCCCCACGGTTGGATGATGTTATTCGAGATGAGCTCGTGATTGTGCAAGAGGGAAAGCTAGCACGCACTAGCTTTCCCCCATGGTGGGATGATGTTGTTCGAGATGAGCTCGTGGTTGTGCAAGAGGGAAAGCTAGCATGAGACAACTTTCCCCCATGGTGGGATGATGTTTTTCAAGATGAGCTCATGCTTTTCCAAGAGGGAAAGCTAGCACACGCCAAATTTCACCCACGCTGGTATGATGTTGTTCAAGATGAGCTCGTGCTTGTGCAAGAGGGAAAGCTGGTCTGCCCACGGTGGGATGATGTTTTCTGAGATGAGCTTGTGCTTGTGCAAAAGGGAAAGCTAGCACACGCTAGCTTTCCCCCACAATGGGATGATGTTGTCCAATATGCACTCATGCTTGCGCAAGAGGGAAAACTAGCATGCTTTCCCCCATGGTGCGATGATGTTTTCTGAGATGAGCTTGTGCTTGTGCAAGAGGGGAAGCTAGCACGCGCTAGATTTTCCCATTGTGGGATGATGTTGTCTTAGATGGGTTTGTGCTTGACCAAGAGGGAAAGATAGCATGCGCTTGTCCAAGAGGGAAAGCTAGCACGCGCTAGCTTTCCCCAATGATGTGATGATGTTGTCCAAGATGAGCTTGTTCTTGTGCAAGAGGGAAAGCTAACATGCGCTAGCTTTCCCCTATGGTGGGATGATGTTGTCAGAGATGATATTGTGCTTGTGCAAGAGGGAAAGATAACACACACTAGCTTTCCCCCACAATTGAAAGATGTTGTCTGAGATTAGCTTATGCTTGTGCAAGAGGTAGCTTTACCCCACGGTGGGATGATGTTGTCGAGATGAGTTCATGCTTGTGTAAGAGGGAAAGATAGCACCCCCAGGGTGGGATGATGTTGTCTGAGATGAGCTCATGCTTTTGCAAGAGGGACAACTAGCACAAGCTACCTTTCCCCCACAGTGGGATGTTGTTGGAGACACACTTGTGTTTGTGCAAGAGGGAAAGCTAGAATGCGCTAGCTTTCCCCCATGGTGGGATGATGTTGTCCGAGATGAGCTCGTGCTTGTGCAAAAGGGAAAACTAGCACGTGCTAGCTTTTCCCCATGATGGGATGATGTTGTCCGAGATGAGCTTGTGCTTGTGCAAGAGGGAAAGCTAGCACACACTCGCTTTCCCCCATGGTGGGATGATATTGTCTGAGATGAGCTCGTGCTTGTGCAAGAGGGAAATCTATCATGAGCCAACTATCCCCCACGGTGGGATGATGTTGTTCAGGATGAGTTCATGCTTGTGCAAGAGGTAAAGCTAACACACACTAGTTTTCACCCACTCTGGTATGATGTTGTTCGAGATGAGCTCGTGCTTGTGCAAGAGGGAAAGCTAGTATGCCCACGATGGGATGATGTTGTTCGAGATGAGCTCGTGCTTTTGAAAGAGGGAAAGCTAGCACGTGCTAGCTTTCCCCCACAGTGGGATGATGTTGCCCGAGATGCAGTCGTTCTTGTGCAAGAGGGAAAATTAGCATTTTTTCCCCCACGGTGCGATAATGTTGTCTGAGATGAGCTTGTGCTTGTGTAAGAGAGAAAGCTAGCACATGCTATCTTTCACCCACATTGGGACGATGTTGTCTGAGATGAGCTCATGCTTGTGCAAGAGGGAAATGTAGCATTCCCATGGTGGGATGATGTTGTCTGAGATGACCTTGTGCTTGTGGAAGAGGGAAAGCTAGCACGAGCTAGCTTTCCCCCACGATGGGATGATGTTGTCCAAGATGAACTTGTGCTTGTGCAAGAGATAAAGCTAGCAAGTGTTAACTTTCCCCCATGGTGGGATGATGTTTTCCTAGATGAGCTTGTGCTTGTGCAAGATGGAAAGCTAGCATGCACTAGCTTTTTACTAGGGTGGGATGATTTCATCTGAGATGAGCTCGAGCTTATACAAGATAGAAAGCTAGCACGTGCTGCCTTTCCCCCACGATGGGATGATGTTGTCTAAGATGAGGTCATGCGTATGCAAGAGGGAAAGCTAGCACGAGAAAGCTATCTTTTCCCCATGGTAGGATGTTGTTGTTCGAGATGAGGTTGTGCTTGTGGAAGAGGGAAATCTAGCACGCGCTAACTTTCCCTACAATGCAATGATGTTGTCCGAGATGAGCTCGTGCTTGTGCAAGAGGAAAAACTAGCACACGTTTTCTTACCCCCTCGATGGGACGATGTTGTCCTAGATGAGCTCGTGCTTTTTCAAGAGGCATGTGCTAGCTTTTTCCCATTGTAGGATGATATAGTCTGAGACTTGCTCGTTCTTGTGCAAGAGGGAAAGCTAGCACGCTAGCTTTCCCCCACAGTGGGATGTGGTTGTCTGTGATGAGCTTGTGCTTGTTCAAAAGGGAAAGTTAAGATGTGCTAGATTTCCCGTATGGTGGGATGATGTTTGAGATGAGCTCGTGCTTATGCAAGAGGGAAAGCTAGCACATGCTAGATTTCGCCCACGGTGGGATGATGTTGTCTGAGATGATCTTATGATTTTGCAAGAGGTAAAGCCAACACATGCTACCTTTCCCCATGATGGGATGATCTTGTTCGATATGAGCTCATGCTTGTGCAAGATGGAAAGCTAGCATGCACTATCTTTCCCCCATGATGGGATGATGTTGTCCGAGATGATCTTGTGATTCTGCAAGAGGGAAAGGTAGAATGCGCTAGCTTTGCCCCACGGTGGGATGATGTTTTCTAAGATGAGTTGTTGCTTGTGCAAGAGGGAAAGGTAGCATGAGCTAGCTTTCCCCCACAATGGGATGATGTTTTTCATGATGAACTCATGTTTGTGTAAGAAGGAAATGTTAGGTTTCACCCACGGTGGGACGATGTTGTCCAAGATGAGCTCGTGCTTGTGCAAAAGGTAAAGCTAGCATGAGCTAGCTTTTCCCCACGGTGGGATGATGTTGTCTGAGATGAGCTTGTGCTTGTGCAAGAGGGAAAGCTAGGACGAGGTAGCTTTCCCCCATGGTGGGATGATATTGTCCGAAATGAGCTCGTGCTTGTTCAAGAAGGAAACTTAGCATGCAGTATCTTTCCACGTGCTAGACTCTGAAGCAGATGGGTTCGAGGCTGAAGAAGGTGAAGTCGAAACTACCATGACTGGAAAGAAGAAATCCTCCCGAGGAAGGAAAACCGAAAAAGAAAGAAGAGAGCAGGCCATTTATAAGTATAATCTACAAGTATCTCAACCAACGCTAGACAAACTCCTCAAGAATCCTCGAAATACCAGAAACCAGGGGAAAATTCACAAAGGTGCCCCCCCCTCCCCCAAAAGTAATTAATGATTGCGTTCTCCTAGAACTGTAGGGGGTTAGTTAGTAAAACTAAGGAAGATGCAATGAAGACTTGGTTAGATCATCTGAGCCAGATCTTCTACTAATCCAGGAGTCCAAGCTGGAGGAAAACTCATTCCTCCAATCAAGTCTAAAATTTTGGAAAAAAGGTGGAGGGGTCGTTGTTAGCTCCAGAGGTACCTCAGGAGGAATCGACACCCTGTGGGATGCTTCCAAATTCAAATTGGTTTCCTCCAATTGGTGCACACATTGGATCCTTTCCCAGCTGCTCCATAAATCCACCGAAACTCAGGTCTGTATTTTCAATATTTACGTTCCAATCCTCTTCTCAGAAAAAAAACTTTGGGAGCTTCTTCAGGAAGCTGCCAGCGGAATGCATTTAGAAAACATAATCATAGCAAAAGATCTTAATGTAGTCCTAAATCCATCAGAGAAGAGGGGAGGTTCGGTGACTAGAGATTCGATTTGAGAATGGGTCGATGAGATAATTCTTGATTGGGATCTAATGAACATCAAACCCTCCAAAGGAAAATTTACTTGGACCAACAAGCGTATTGGCCCTGGCCACATCATTGCTAGATTAAACAAATTTATGGTTCAAAGTTCCTTCCTGCTCTTGGGCTTGAGACCCCTCTCCAAAATCATCCCCTTTGGTGGGTCATATCACAAACCCATCCTGTTTGGTGGGTCAGATCACAAGCCCATCCTGACAGGACCAGCTTATATCATTTATTGGATAATCATACGAAGAAGTGGAGCTATAGGTAGTTTGGGTAGCAAAAAGGGTTGCTAACTTGCTAGTATGTTTATGAGAGAAAGAGTTGTGAATTGAATATGGGCATGGTCTTGGTTGACTTGGTCAAGGGTACTAAAGATATCTTTGTGTGGTTTTCTTGGGTTTGGATTTACACATTAGATATGGGATTTTATCTATGTTTTCCTGGGTTTCTGCAGCAACAAGGACTTTACTAACTGAAAGTTTGATTTCAATATCATTTTGGTTTTTGTGATGAAACTAATCCATAGATTCTTTAAAACAAATAATACCTAAAGCCTATTAATGCTTCCCTAGTTTGGCTATGCTTAGCTCGACCATGGGGTTGGACTTTAAAGAAATTTGCAAGAACTTTACATAGGAATCTTTGTCACCCAGTTTCATAATCTATGACTTTCCTGCACCCACAGAGTAATCTTCCAAGTAAGGGATTGTTGGAAATGTTGACATATCCTCCATCCATTAAACACTGCAATTAGAGACCCTTTCTTCCTCATAAGTGATGACAATAAAATCAAGTGGGCCTATATATTCATTGGAAAAGGATCAAACATCATCCGCAACAGTTTGGCAACAATATTTGCCAGGAGGCTTGAGCACGGATGCACTACAATAAAGCATAGTCTGTCCCCCATGTAGTTGTCCATTTTCGTAAGCTTAAGGCTTAGCAACCTCTCAAATTGTAACAAACAGTTTAGACAACATGTTAAGAATTTGTATTCTGCATGGTTCTTTTTCTACTTGAGTTTGATGGAAAATGGGGGCATATAAATACTCTACCTGAGGTTCTACTTATTGTTATGCATCAATCAAACACACATCATTTCACTTCATCTATGTGTTTGTAGTTGGGTCATCATTGTTTACCTTATTATATGCAATGGATGGAAATCCAATCGTTGGGAAATTTTGATACTTGAATGACCAATAGACCTAAAATCCAAATTCTCCTCTAAATAAGACAATTCTAGGCTCTCATTATCATAGGCTGTAGGAGTGTAATCATGATGGAGAGGATGATGTATCCATAGGTTCTCACCTTCCAATGCATATGAAATACATGGAACAATTATGTGCTTACTTTTATAATTACATGGACAAAAAACCATGCTCTGTCCAAGAACATGGTTATGTCTCAGAGCTCGATACAATTTCAAGTGAGAGAGATCAGAAACAAGGGCACTATGTAGGCTCGAAAATCCTTGAGAATGATAAACATCACTATACAAGTGCAGAAAACCTTGATGATGAAGGCTCTGTTGTGAAAGACTACTTAAAGGGCAGGTCATATGATGTTTTACTGGCTCTTTGAGGAAGATGAAGAATGGATGTCTGAGAATGAAGAAGTAGAGAATTGGTGTGGCAGGGACAACTTAGATTTGCAAGATAAAGTTGAATAGAACAAGTGTGATGAAGGTGATATTTCTCCTACTGATAATGTTGGGTTAGACAATCTGGAAAATAATTTGTTGTTTGAGATGCGCTTGTGTAAGAGGGAAAACTAGCTTTCCCCCACGTTGAATGATGTGTGAGATGAGCTTGTGCTTATGCAAGAGGGAAAGCTAGCACGCGTTAGCTTTCCCCCACAATGGAATGATGTTCGAGATGTGCTTGTGCTTGTGCAAGAGGGAAAGCTAGCACATGCTAGCTTTCCCCCACGGTAGATTGTGTTGTTCGAGATGGTCTTGTGCTTGTGCAATAGAGAAAGATAGCAGGCACTAGCTTTCCACCATGGTGGAATGATGTTGTTCGAGATGCACTTGTGCTTATGCAAGAGGGAAAGCTAACATGCGCTAGCTTTCCTTAATGGTGGAATGATGTTGTTTGAGATGTGCTTATGCTTGTGCAAGAGGGAAGTTTAGCATGTGCAATCTTTCCTCCATGCTAGAATGACGTTGTTCGAGATGTGCTTGTGTTTGTGAAAGAGGGAAAGCTAGCACACACTAGCTTTTCCCCACAATGGAATGATGTTATTCAAGATGTGCTTGTGCTTCTACAAGACTGAAAGTTAGCATGCACTAGTTTTACCCCACGAAGGGATGATGTTGTTCGAGATGCGCTTCTGCTTGTGCAAGAGAGAAAGCTAGCAAACGCTAGCTTTGCCCCATATTGAAATGATCTTGTTTGAGATGTGTATATGCTTGTGTAAGAGGGAAATCTAGCATGTTCTAGCTTTCCCCCATGGTAGGATGATGTTCGATATGTGCTTGTTCTTGTGCAAGAGGGAAAGATAGCATGCGCTAGCTTTCCCCAACACTGGAATGATGTTGTTCGAGATGCGCTTGTGCCTGTGTAAGAGGCAAAGCTAGAACACGCTAGATTTCCCCCATGGTGGAATGATGTTGTTTGAGATGCACTTGTGATTGTGCAATAGAGAAAGCTAGCACACACTGGCTTCACCCCATGGTGGAATGATTTTATTTGAGATGTGCTTGTGCTAGAGGAAAAGATAGCACATGCTAGCTTTTGCCCACATTGAATGATGTTGTTTGAGATAAGCTTGTGCTTGTGTAAGAGGGAAAACTAGCTCGTGTTATCTTTCCCCCATGGTCGAATGATGTTCAAGATGTGTCTATGCTTATGCAAGAGGGAAAGCTAGCATGCACTAGCTTTCTCCCATGGTGGAATGATGTTATTCGAGATGTGTGCTTGTGCTTTTGCAAGAGGAAAAGCCAACAAAAACTATCTTTCCCCCACGGTGGAATGATGTTCGAGATGCACTTGTGCTTGTTCAAGAGGGAAAGCTAGCACACACTAGATTTCCTTGATAGTGGAATGATGTTGTTCAAGATGAGTTTATGCTTGTGCAAGAGGGAAGACTACCATGTGCAAGATTTCTTGCATGCTAAAATGATGTTGTTCGAGATGTGCTTGTTTGTACAAGAGTCAAAGCTAGCACGCGCTAGCTTTCCCCCACAGTGGAGTGATGTTGTTCAAGATGTGCTTCTGCTTCTACAAGATGGAAATCTATCCTGCGCTAGTTTAACCCCACAGAGGAATGATGTTGTTCGAGATGTGCTTGTGCTTGTGCAATAGAGAAATCTAGCATGCACTAGCTTCCACCCACAGTGAAATGATGTTGTTCGATATGCGTATATGCTTGTGTAAGAGAGAAATATAGCACGCAGTAGCTTACCCTCATGGTGGGATGATTTTCGAGATGCGCTGGTGTTTGTGCAAGAGGGAAAACTAGCACACGCTAGCTTTCCCTTAGGTTGGAATGATGTTGTTCAAGATGTGTTTGTGCTTATGCTTGTGAAAGAGGGAAAGCTAGCTTGCCTTATTATTTTCCTACGGTGGAATCATGTTGTTAGAGATGTGCTTGTGCTTGTACAAGAGGGACGCTAGCTTTCCCCCACAGTGGGATGATGTTGTTTGAGATGATCTCGTGTTTGCACATTAGGGAAATCTAGCACGTGCTAGCTTTCCCCTAGAGTGGGATGATGTTGTTCAAGATGAGCTTGTGCTTGTGCAAGAGGGAAAGCTAGCATGCATTAGCTTCCCCCACAGTCGGATGATGTTGGCCGAGATGAACTCATGCTTGTGCAAGAGGAAAATCTAGCACGTGCTAGCTTTCCCCACTGGTGGGATGATGTTGTTCGAGATGCACTCCTTCTTGTGCAAGAGGGAAAGCTAGCACACCTAGTGGTGGGATGATGTTGTTCGAGATGTGCTTCTACTTGTGTAAGAGGGAAAGATAGAATGCACTAACTTTTCGCCACGGTGGGATGATATTGTTCGCGATGCCCTCCTACTTGTGCAAGAGGGAAAGCTAGTGAGTGCTAGATTTCCCCCACGAATGGATGATGTTGTTGAAGATGCACTCCTGCTTGTGCATCCCCCAAGGTGGGATGATTTTTTTCAAAATGTGCTCCTACTTGTGCAAGAGGGAAAGCTAGCGTGCACTAGCTTTTCCCCACGATGGGATGATGTTTGAGATGTGCTCCTACTTGTTCAAGATGGAAATCTAGCATGCACTAGATTTCCCTCATGGTTGGATGATGTTGTTCGAGATGCGCTTGTGCTTGTGCAAGAGGGAAAACTAGCGCATGCTAGCTTTCCCCCACAATGGAACGATGTTATTCAATATGTGCTTGTGCTTATGCAAGACTGAAAGTTAGCATGCACTAGTTTTACCCCATAGAGGAATGATGTTGTTCGAGATGCGCTTATTCTTGTGCAAGAGAGAAATCTAGCACACACTAGCTTTCCCCCATAGTGGAATGATCTTGTTCGAGATGTGTATATGCTTGTGTAAGAGGGAAAGCTAGAACGCGCTAGCTTTCACCCATGGTAGGATGATGTTCGAGATGCACTTGTTCTTGTGCAAGAGGGAAAGCTAGCATGCGCTAGCTTTCCCCAACACTGGAATGATGTTGTTTGAGATGCGCTTGTGCTTGTGTAAGAGGGAAAGATAGCACACGCTAGCTTTCCTCCATGGTGGAATGATGTTGTTCGAGATGCACTTGTGATTGTGCAATAGGGAAAGCTAGCACACACTAGCTTCACCCCATGGTGGAATGATGTTATTCGAGATGTGCTTGAGCTAGAGGAAAATATAGCACATGCTATCTTTTCCCCACATTGAATGATGTTGTTTTAGATGAGCTTGTGCTTGTGAAAGAGGGAAAACTAGCTCGTGTTAGCTTTCCCCCATGGTCGAATGATGTTCAAGATGTGGCTTTTCTTATGCAAGAGGGAAAGCTAACATGCGGTAGTTTTCGCCCACGGTGGAATGATGTTGTTTGAGATGTGCTTGTGCTTTTACAAGAGGGATAGCCAACAAAAACTATATTTCCCCCACAGTGGAATGATGTTGTTCGAGATGCACTTGTGCTTGTTCAAGAGGGAAAGCTAGCACATGCTAGATTTCCTTGACGGTGGAATGATGTTGTTCAAGATGAGCTTATGCTTGTGCAAGAGGGAAGACTACCATGTGCAAGCTTTCCTCCATGCTAAAATGATGTTGTTCGAGATGCGTTTGTTTGTACAAGAGGCAAAGCTAGCACATGCTAGCTTTCCCCCACAGTGGAATGATGTTGTTCAAGGTGTGTTTGTGCTTCTGCAAGATGGAAAGCTATCCTGTGCTAGTTTTACCCCACAGAGGAATGATGTTGTTTGAGATGTTCTTGTGCATGTGCAATAGATAAATATAGCATGTAATAGCTTCCACCCACAATGAAATGATGTTGTTTGATATGCGTATATGCTCGTGTAAGAGAGAAATCTAGCACACACTAGCTTACCCCAATGGTGGGATGATTTTTGAGATGTGCTAGTGTTTGTGCAAGAGGGAAAACTAGCACATGCTAGCTTTTCCCTAGGTTGGAGTGATGTTGTTCAAGATGTGTTTTTGCTTGTGCTTACGAAAGAGGTTAAGCTAGCTTGCGTTATCGTTTTCCTATAGTGGAATCATGTTGTTCGAGATGTGCTTGTGCTTGTGCAAGAAGGACGCTAGCTTTCCCCCAAAGTGGGATGATGTTGTCTGAGATGATCTCATGTTTGCACATTAGGGAAAGCTAGCATGCGCTAGCTTTCCCGTAGAGTGGGATGATGTTGTTCGAGATGAACTTATGCTTGTGCAGGAGGGAAAGCTAGCACGCACTAGCTTCCCCCACGGTGGGATGATGTTGTCCGAGATGAACTCG
Source organism: Picea abies (assembly GCA_900067695.1). Lineage (NCBI taxonomy): Eukaryota > Viridiplantae > Streptophyta > Pinopsida > Pinales > Pinaceae > Picea > Picea abies. The sequence continues at coordinate 29,590 of CBVK0102708547.1, forward strand.
TGCTTGTCCAAGAGGGAAATCTAGCACGAGCTAGCTTTCCCCACTGGTGGGATGATGTTGATCAAGATGCAGTCCTGCTTCTGCAAGAGGGAAAGCTAGCATGCCTAGTGGTGGGATGATATTGTTCCAGATGTGCTCCTACTTGCGCAAGAGGGAAAGCTAGAATGCACTAACTTTTCACCACAGTGGGATGATATTATTCGCGATGTGCTCCTACTTGTGCAAGAGGGAAAGCTAGTTGTACAAGCGGGAGCACATCTTCAACAACATCATCTGTCCATGGGGGAAAGATAGCTCCCCCAAGGTGGGATGATGTTTTTCGAAATGTGATCCTACTTGTGCAAGAGGGAAAGCTAGCACGCGCTAGATTTCCCCCATGATGGGATGCTGTTTGAGATGTGCTCATGCTTGTTGAAGATGGAAATCTAGCATGCACTAGATTTCCCTCATGGTTGGATGATGTTGTTCGAGATGCACTTGTTCTTGTGCAAGAGGGAAAACTAGCACATGCTAGCTTTCCCCCATGGTTGAGTGATGTTGTTCAAGATGCACTTGTGCTTGTGCAAGAGGGAAAGCTAGCAAAGATAGAAAAACTAGCTTTCCCTCACAGTGGAATGATGTTTGAGATGCATTTGTGCTTGTGCAAGAGGGAAAGCTATAACATGCTAGCTTTGCTAGCTTTCCCCCATTGTGGCATGATGTTTTTCGAGATGCACTTGTGCTTGTGCAAGAGGGAAAGCTAGCACGCTCTAGCTTTCTCCCATGATGGAATGATGTTGTTTGATATGTGCTTGTGCTTTTATAAGAGGTAAATCTAGCATGCAATAGCTTTCCCCCATGGTAGAATAATGTTGTTTGAGATGCGCTTCTGCTTGTGCAATAGGGAAAGCTGACAGGCACTAGCTTCCCCCCATGGTGGAATGATGTTGTTAGAGATGCACTTGTGCAAGAGGGAAAGCTAGCAAGTGCTAGTGTTCCCCCATGGTGGAATGGTGTTTGAGATGTGCCTGTGCTTGTGCAAGAGAGAAAGCTAGCATGCACTAGTTTTCTACCATGGTGGAATGATGTTGTTTGAGATGCGCTTATGCTTGTGCAAGAGGGAGTGCTAGTAGGCACAAGATTTCCTCCACGGTGGAATGATGTTGTTCAAGATGCACTTGTGCTTGTGCAAGAGGGAAAACTAGCATGCACTAGCTTTCCTTGACGATGGGAAGGCTAACATCTGAAATTTTTTTTCCATGCTAGAATGGTGTTGTTTGAGATGCGCTTGTGTTTGTGCAAGAGAGAAAGCTAGCACCCTCTAGCTTTCCCCATAGTGGAATGATGTTTTTCAAGTTGTGATTGTGCTTCTGCAAGATGGAAAGCTAACATATGCTAGTTTTACCCCACAGAGGAATGATGTTGTTCAAGATGCACTTGTGCTTGTGCAAGAGAGAAAGATAGAATGCACTAGCTTTACCCCATAGTGGAATGACGTTGTTTGAGATGAGTATATGCTTGTGGAAGAGGGAAATCTGGCACGCACTAGCTTTCCCCCATTGTGGGATGATGTTCGAGATTCTTTTTTGCTTGGTGTGATAGCTTTCCCCCACAATGCAATGATGTTGTTTGATATGTGCTTGCGTTTGTACTTATACAAGAGGGAAAACTAACATGCACTAGATTTTTCCCACGATGGAATGATGTTGTTCGAAACACGCACATGCTTGTGCAAGAGGGAAAGATAACATGTGCTAGCTTTCCCCCATGGTGGAATAATGTTGTTCGAGATGCATTTGTCCTTGTGCAATAGGAAAAGCTAGCATGCATTGGCTTTCCCCATGGTAGAATGATGTTGTTCAAGATGCGTTTGTGCTCGTGCAAGAAGAAAAGTTAACAAGTGCTAGCATTCCCCCATGGTGTAATGATGTTATTCGAGATGCGCTTGTGCTTGTGCAAGAGGGAAAGCTAGCATGCTCTAGCCTTCCCCCATGGTGTATTAATGTTGTTCAAGATGCGCTTGTGCTTTTGCAAGGGGGAAAGTTAACATGCGCTAGCTTTCCCCCACAATTGAATGGTGTTGTTCAAGATGCACTTGTGGTTTTCTAAGAGGGAAAGCTACCATGCGTCAGCTTTCCCCCACAATGGAATGATGTTGTTTGAGTTTCATTTATACTTGCGCAAGAAAGAAATCCAACATACGCAAACTTTTCTCCACAGTGGAATGATGTTGTTCGAGATGCACTTGTGTTTGTGCAATAGGGAAAGCTAGTAGAAACTAACTTTCCCCCACGGTGGAATGATGTTGTTCGAGATGCACTTGTGCTTGTTCAAGAGGGAAAGTTGGCACACGCTAGATTTCCTTAATGGTGGAATGATGTTGTTCAAGATGAGCCTATGCTTGTGCAAGAGGGAAAACTAGCATGTGCAAGCTTTCCTCCATGCTAAAATGATGTTGTTCGAGATGCACTTGTTTGTACAAGAGGCAAAGCTATCACGTGCTAGCTTTCCCCCACAGTGGAATGATGTTGTTCAAGATGCGCTTGTGCTTTTACAAGATGGAAAGCTATCCTATGCTAGTTTTACCCCATGGAGGAATGATGTTGTTCAAGATGTGCTTGTGCTTGTGCAAGAGAGAAAGCTTGAATGCACTAGCTTCCACCCATAATGAAATGATGTTGTTCGATATGCGTATATGCTTGTGTAAGAGAGAAATCTAGCACACGCTAGCTTAACCCCATGGTGGGATGATTTTCGAGATGCGATGGTGCTTGTGCAAGAAGGAAAACTAGTATACACTAGCTTTCCCCTAGGTTGGAGTGATGTTGTTCAAGATGCGTTTGCACTTGTGCTTATGAAAGAGGGAAAACTAGCTTGCGTTATCGTTTTCCTATAGTGGAATCATTTTGTTCGAGATGTTCTTGTGCTTGTGCATGAGGGAAAGCTAGCATGTGATATATTTCCCCCATGGTGGGATGATGTTGTCTGAGATGAGCTCGTGTTTTCTCATTAGGGAAAGATAACAAGCGCTAGCTTTCCCCTAGAGTGGAATGATGTTGTTTGAGATGAGCTTGTGCTTGTGCAAGAGGGAAAGCTAACATGTACTACCTTCCCCCACTGTGGTATGATGTTGTCCGAGATGAGCTCGTGCTTGTGCAAAAGGTAAAACTAGCACGCGCTAGCCTTCCCCACTGGTGGGATGATGTTTCTCGAGATGCACTCCTTCCTGTGAAAGACTAGGGAAAGCTAGCACACCTAATGGTGGGATGATGTTGTTCTTGATGTGCTCCTACTTGCGCAAGAGGGAAAGCTAGAATGCACTAACTTTTCGCCACGGTGGGATGATATTGTTCACGATGTGCTCCTGCTTGTACAAGAGGGAAAGCTAGCATGTGCTAGCTTTCCCCCGTGAATGGATGATGTTGTTCAAGATGCACTCCTACTTGTGCAAGAGGGAAATCTAGAATGCACTAACTTTCGACCACGATGGGATGATATTGTTCGCGATGTGCTCCTACTTGTGAAAGTGGGAAAGCTAGCATGTGCTAGCTTTCCCCCACAGATGGATGATGTTGTTCAAGATGCGCTCCTGCTTGTGCAAGAGGGAAATCTAGCATGCGCTAGCTTTCCCCCAAGGTGGGATGATGTTTTTCGAAATGTGCTCCTACTTGTGCAAGAGAGAAAGCTAGCACGCACTAGCTTTCCCCCACAATGGGGTGATGTTTGAGATGTGCTCCTGCCTGTTCAAGATGGAAATCTAGCACACATTAGATTTCCCTCATGGTTGGATGATGTTGTTTGAGATGTGCTTGTGCTTGTGCATGAGGGAAAACTAGTGCATGCTAGCTTTCCCCCACGGTGGAGTGATGTTGTTCAAGATGCACTTGTGCTTGTGCAAGAGGGAAAACTAGCATGCACTAGCTTTCCATCATAGTGGAATGATGTTTGAGATGCATTTGTGCTTGTGCAAGAGGGAAAGCTAGCACGTGCTAGCTTTGCTAGCTTTCCCCCATGGTGGCATGATGTTTTTCAAGATGCACTTGTGCTTGTGCAATAGGGAAAGATAGCACACGTTAGCTTTCTCCTACGGTGGAATGATGTTGTTCGATATGTGCTTGTGTTTTTGCAAGAGGGAAAGATAGCACGCACTAGCTTTCCCCCATGGAGGAATGATGTTGTTTGAGATGTGCTTGTGCTTATGCAATAGGGAAAGCTAACACACATTAGCTTCCCCCCATGGTGGAATGATGTTGTTTGAGATGCGCTTATGCAAGAGGGAAAGCTAGGATGCGCTAGCTTTCCCCCACATTGAATGATGTTTGGTATGAGCTTGTGCTTGTGCAAGAGGGAAAGCTAGCACATGCTATCTTTCCCTCACGATTGAATGATGTTTGGGATGTGTCTGTTCTTGTGCAAGATAGAAAAATAGCACGCGCTATTTTTTTTCCATGGTGGAATGATGTTGTTCGAGATGCACTTATGCTTGTGCAAGAGGGAGTGCTAGTAGGCACAAGCTTTCCTCCATGGTGGAATGATGTTGTTCGAGATGCACTTGTACTTGTGCAAGAGGGGAAACTAGCATGCACTAGCTTTCCTTGATGGTGGAATGATATTGTTTGAGATGTGCTGATTCTTTTGCTAGAGGGAAGGCTAACATGTGAAAGTTTTCATTCATGCTAGAATGGTGTTGTTTGAGATGTTCTTGTGTTTGTGCAAGAGGGAAAACTAGCATGCTCTAGCTTTCCCCTACAGTGGAATGATGTTGTTCAAGTTGTGCTTGTGCTTCTACATGATGGAAATCTACCACATGCTAGTTTTACCCCACAGAGGAATGATGTTGTTTGAGATGCACTTTTGCTTGTGCAAGAGAGAAAGATAGCATGCACTAGCTTTACCCCATAGTGGAATGATGTTGTTCGAGATGAGTATCTGCTTGTGCAAGAGGGAAAGCTAGCACACACTAGCTTTCCCCATGGTGGGATGATGTTCGAGATGCATTTTTGTTTGGCGTGCTAGCTTTCCCCTAGGGTGGAACGATGTTGTTCGATATGTTCTTGTGTTTGTACTTATACAAGAGGGAAAGCTAACATGCACTAGATTTTTCCCACAATGGAATGATGTTGTTTGAAACATGCACGTGCTTGTGCAAGAGGGAAAGATAACATGTGCTAGCTTTCCCCCATGGTGGAATAATGTTGTTTGAGATGCATCTGTGCTTGTGGAAGAGGAAAAGATAGCATGCATTGGCTTTCCCCACAATAGAATGATGTTGTTCAAGATGTGTTTGTTCTTGTGCAAGAGGAAAAGTTAACAAGTGATAGCATTCCCCCATGGTGTAATGATGTTTCTTGAGATGCGCTTGTGCTTTTGCAAGAGGGAAAGCTAGCATGCTTTAGCCTTCCCTGATGGTGGAATAATGTTGTTCGAGATGCGCTTGTGCTTTTGCAAGGGGGAAAGCTAGCATGTTTTATCTTTCCTCCATAATGGAATGATGTTGTTCAAGATTCACTTGTGCTTTTCTAAGAGGGAAAGCTACCACACGTCAGCTTTCCCCCACAATGGAATGATGTTGTTGAAGTTTCATTTATACTTGTGCAAGAGAGAAATCCAACAGACGCTAACTTTCCCCCACAGTGGAATGATGTTGTTCGAGATGCACTTGTGCTTTTGTAATAGGGAAAGCTAGCAGAAACTAGCTTTTCCCCACAGTGGAATGATGTTGCTCGCGATGAGCTTGTGTGTGTGCAGGAGGGAATGCTAACCCACACTAGATTTCCTTCACAGTGGAATGATGTTTGAGATGCATTTGTGCTTGTCCAAGAGGGAAAGCTAGCATGTGCTAGCTTTCCATTGTGGTAGCATGATGTTTTTCGAGATGCACTTTTGCTTGTGCAAGAGGGAAAGATAACACATGCTATCTTTCTCCCACGGTGGAATGATGTTGTTCGATATGTGCTTTTTTTTTTGCAAGAGGGAAAGCTAGCATGCACTAGCTTTCCCCCATGGTGGAATGATGTTGTTTGAGATGTGCTTGTGCTTGTGCAATAGGGAAAGCTGACACAAACTTGCTTCTCCCCATGGTGGAATGATGTTGTTTGAGATGCACTTGTGCAAGAGGGATAGCTAGCATACACTAGCTTTCCCCCACATTGAATGATGTTTGGTATGATCTTGTTGTTGGTTGTGGAGCCTGATTATCTTCCTGATTCAAAGGTCCTTTCTTTCATCTGTGTTTATACCCCATGAAGTATTTACACCCCAGAAGTATGTACACTCT
>CBVK0102708564.1:0-15118 GCA_900067695.1 Picea abies
CCACTTCTTCACTAGTGCTCAGCCACTAGGATCACGTTCACCTGTGCTTGTCCACAAGCACGTCCACTCAATAGATCTTCTTTCCCATTGCATTACAGAGGAGAATCATCTGGAGTTCTTCTCAACTCGCTGTAAGGAGGAGGCCATCTCTACGTTCCAGCTCTGTCTCAGATAGGAACCGCACACCCCTCTCTGGGGCTCTGTCTCAGGTTTGTGTCGTGGAGAATGTCTCACGTAGCTGAAATCATCAACAGTCCCATGAGCGTTAGTGAGAACTACTAAATTTCTCATCATATTGAATAGTTCACTTAGCACTCTTTTCATTGGGTGATGCTCATAGTTGTGAAGAAGTGGGATTCAAACTAGCGAAATGAATTGCATTGCCTCAATCATCATCTCAGAGGCTTGCACTTGGTAACCATGAGGAGTCTTGGGATGGGTGAGCTCCTTTGTAGTCTTGATTACTAGGTGCAAGCACAAGAGGTGATGATTGATGCTATGCGATTCATTTTGCTAGTTTCAATCCCATTTCGTCACCCCTATGAGCATCATCCGATGCAATGAGTGCTAAATATCATGAGATATTTGGTCATTTTGACTAATGCTCATGGGACATGTGTCATGCAATAATGACTTACTCTATGCAGATAATGCCAAAAATGATATCTCAATTATAAATATATTAAAACACTTCTATATATTCAAACAAACCATTAATTGATGTATCTTTTAATATTGTCATGGCAACCATGCTTGTTATGGTGCCTTCATCTTTGTAAGTTCATTATTCTTTGACCCTTGAATATACTCCAATGTGTGGCTTTTACTTTTGGCCTCATTTATTTTGTCTATGTCCACACATTCCCTCGGTCTCACTTCTTTAATCTTAATTGTATCCCACAGCAACCATACCGTGGCTCTGATACCATATTAGATAATGCACATACACATTACTATATTACTTTCAGAGAGAAGAGAGATAAATGAGAGAGATTTTACTTGATTTTTATTCAATATGGTGAAGGTCAATACATATCGGGAGAGAATGTCCATACCCCAATTCCTGGAGAACCACTTTATTATATTAAGATAAAACTTAATTCTAAGGATGACTGAACATCTTTTCATGAGAGGTGACTTAATTGACTTAAATCACTTTAATATATTAAACTAAAGTACAACTTAACATTCTGTTCTGTTGGCTCTTTATATTTTTATTCTTAACTTTTTATTTTGGTTACTTCTATGGTTGCAATAGTAGAGCTGCATTTTGAGAATTGAAACACAATATGTTGGTATTACAACATTAGTTGAGTCTTGTTCTTGTTGTGCAACCAAAGCCCAGGGTTTAGAAAAGGAAATTCTGAGAAGAGAATCCCAATATGTGATTGTTACATGAAAGCTTCACGAAGTTTGCAGAAGAAGAGTGGCAATAGTTGCACACCCTAGGCAAAAGGATCCCATGCATGGAGTTGGATGCCTCAATCCACAACCCAGAAATTATCGAGGAAGAAGAGAAGAATGTAAAACTGTAGGAAATGGGAAGTGACGGACTGCAATGACTCTCTTAGACTCCCTTTCAACTGACAGATGAAGATCCCAAAATATGATTTTGGAAGTGAAGTGGAAGTGCACATGTGGTAAAGCATGATCAGGTAGGCCTTTAAGGTGCAACTAATTTACGTCTAGGAGGATAAATTAAATGTGTCCATACAACATTTGCGTGGTGCAGCTCACACATAAGGTAAGAAATGGATCTCTGGAAACCATAGGACGAGTCCCTTTCTTCCTGTGATTCTTTTATACAATATCATGTTTTGGATATGCACAACTAAGTTGCTTGGGTACATGAGTACCAATATGGATAGTGATGTGGGTATGTATATAATACCCTTTGAAACATAGGACGAGGCCACATCAGAGGTACAATTGTTTTTTAATATATGAAAACTAGAATTAAAACATAACTGAAAAAGATGTAAATCAACAATGATTGTGATCTATTTTCAGATGACAGATCCAAATTGTTTAAGCATTCATCAGTTAACAATGGTCATTCAACATTGAACAATGATTAGTAAAACTTCTCATTAATAGCTCTCAAGTCTTAAAAATCAAGTGCATGGGTACAGGAGTACCAATATGGATAGTGGTGTGGGTATGCATATAATACTCTTTGTAACATAGGACGAGGCCACATCAGAGGTACAATTGTTTTTTAATATATGAAAACTAGAATTAAAACATAACTGAAATTTATGTAAATCAACAATGATTGTGATCTATTTTCAGATGACAGATCCAAATTGTTTAAGCATTAATCAGTTAACAATGGGCATTCAACATTGAACAATGATTAGTAAAACTTCTCATTAATAGATCTCAAGTCTTAAAAATCAAGTGCATAAAAAATCGCCTAATGGAATTTTCAAAATATGAAATCTGAAAACAGCAGAGTGAAATTTCATGGCTTTATTCTAGAAAGACTTTTTTTATTTTTTATTTTATTTTTTAATTTACTGTTTAATGAGTAGTTTACACCAATGTGCTATGCAAATCACGGTATGTCTCTCGATTCTTGTTGGGCCATACTTGGATGCACCAGCATGGTTGCTGTATGCAGGGTATGTACGCAACCCCAAATTGGTTATGGGGTATGTGTACCAATCCCTGGTTCGTTTTCCCTAGGTTTGGGTATGCCTACCCCTGCTACATAGACACACAATATCATTTCGAAATATTATATGTGGTCAAGACATTGACACATTGTGTAGACATGAGGAAACTTTTGCTTGTTTGTACTTGCAGCGACATTATAGAATGACAATAGTTTCTTGTTTTGAAAGTGCAACGTGCAAGCTTAATGGCTATGTTGGTAGAATCACTAGTTTTGCAGGGCTTATTGAATTTAGTTGTGGACATTTCACTGTTGAATTTGAGTTGAATCATTTCATTAGTTTTCAGTTAACTATTTTTGAGTATATTAATTAGTACAAAGGGTTTGTGTTGTTTTGCATGAGAATGTAGCCAGTGTTTGTTGTCAGTGTTATTATTACGGATATGGAGTTTGAGTCGAGCTTTGATTGTCGTGTACCCATTTTACATTGAACAAGATTTGATAGCATTGGGGCCGGTTTCTAGTTGAAATGAAGTGCAAAGTTCCATTGGTTGAAGGGATGTGTTCTGAATGATGGGGACAGCAGCATAGTTATCATATACAAGTTCAGAGTGAGGTTCAGATATGGTATGATACTAAAAACATTCATATGGGAAAAATCCAGTATGAAAAATTACATGAATAGACATCTCACTATTATGAAAAACATGCAAATTCTCCAAAATTATAGGAAATAAAAAAATATAGATTCGGTAAAGTTAAAATTAAATAGTAGCTGTTTGAACTCAACATTAGTGTCTTTAGTTGATGAACGAAGCCCTCAAAATAAAAAATATGATGCTTTTGCGTGCCTTATATTTTGTTTTTCTAAGCGTGTTAGGGTTTCTTGTTTCAATTTGAATTGTATCCTGAATTCAAGGGGAAATTGTATATGGTACAGATTTGATTTGATATTGTGAATGAAAAGTTGATAGCAATCCATCTTGGACAAAATTTCAGACAAGTTCTGTTGGACGAAATTGTGTAACTATGGACAAAAGTGTTTGTTGCATACACCGCAATAGTTTGGATGAATTTTAGAAACAAAGCAAAGCAAAGAAAAATAAAAGATTAGAACAAAGTGAGGGTGTGTCTGTGTCATTGTTCAAAGAAGTTTTGGAATGATTTGGACTTGGTCTCCTTTGTTCTGAGGTGTGGTTTGATTATCATTCTGCTGTTGATTTCAGGATTTTATTTCTACTGTGGATCAATCCTGCAAGAGTTACCACTATCGGCCCTTTGAAAGCTGTTTCCCAATTCTTGATCTGCGTTTTTGTGCCTGGTCTGATATGTGCATAAGCTTCACAGCTCAACAGAAAATGCTTTTCCTTTTCCACTTCATCTTTCCTACTTGCTATTTCTTCCTGTGGTTCCCTTGGCTGTTCATATCTTGCGGTCTCACATCTTAGCCTGTGAGTAGCAGTCCTGAGCTGGGCCATCGGTTGTTTTCCCTGCCAAGGGATGTTAAACTTTGGGCAGTCTTGGGTTTTGATCTCGTCCTGTGGTTTAAAGGTTATCAATATAATATTTTTCCACCCCTGGCTTGTATCCTCCATTTACCTTTCTATAGAACCCTTGTAAATGCATTTTCAGCTCCTTTCTATCAGCTATGCAACACTCCTTCACTATACCCCATTCCTAGAGTCGCTTCTGGCTTTGCAGATTCCATGTATTCTTCATGTTTTTTAGCTCTTCTGGGTTGATTGTGTAGGGACTGTTTCCCTGGGTGAAAACCTGCCTAGGTAGTGGGAAGGGATGTGATTTGGATGAATTGAAAATTTTCTATTGCAATATGATGAGAGTACAGGGACTGTTGCTGTCTGTGAAAATCTAACTAGTTAGTGTGTAATCTACACTTAAGTGGTGTAGTGTTTTTAAGCTATTTATATGAATTTTGTCTTTCAGCCATTATTTGCTTGGTCCACTGACTCAGATCTTTTATGGTTTAAAAGATATCAAGATCTGTGTGGATTTCAATATTTAGTTGTGGTTCTTAGTTCTAAAATATATCTTCTTGTGGCTTTTCTACCGTAGATAATGAGTGGGTATATCATTTTATTTCTCTATAACATTTTCTTAGTGATCAAGAACAATCTTGAACAATAGATGTGTGTAAAGAGGGGAATCGGTATATTATTGATGGGGATTAAGTTATAATTGTGTTGAGCATTTTATGTTATGTTTGGTGGTTCTATTTCTCTTAAATTATTGCATAACTTGCAATGAACATGGAACTTTCTTCTTCTTTTTATGTGGTTACCATTGTTTGTGAATATGATCATCGTTCCAATTCCAACTTGTGCATTGTGCTTATCCTTTTCTGAGAAGACAAGGAAATCTAATTTTGCTGCTATTATGAATCTGTAATGCAGTGCCTGACTGGTTGAATATGGTGAACTATGGCTTATGTCTGATTCTATCGTCTCTCTGCTAAGCGGTGTAGCTTATGTTTGTTAATGTTTTTTTATTGACAAGCATTTGCGTTTTTTGTATTGGCTGTATGTCTCCATGGATGCTTCACATTTTACAATGTACGGTGTACCTTAGCATTGGATGCATATTTTTCATATGAGATCAAATTTTCTGAAACTTGATGGAACTCTTGTTGTAATCTGTTTGCAGGTGCAAACAAGTGGGATTCTTGTTGAACAAAATATGAATAGTCCACTGTTCTCTACAAGTGGAAATAATTCATATCAAACTTGCAGCATGGCTTACTCTCCATTAACTCCAAAGACACTCTTTGGTAGAAGATCAGAGACACCTGCAAAACGAGCAGATCACAAAGGAACAATGAAATCCACATCAGGAATCATACAATCACCATGTATTGATTCACCTAATTTATGTGAAAAGAAACAGGAGTCAAAATCAAATTTTTTTGTTTCAAGCTGTCAAACTCTTGCTATTAATGCTTCAAAGGCTACTGATCATGTCATCGACAAAGATTGGCTTAACAATGTCCCGGATTTAGACAACATCAGCATGTAAGTATATCAGGCTTTCTTACATGGCTCACATTTTTTCGATCTCTTATGCCTTCAATGCACGATCTTTTCTAAGACATGAAAAATATTTACCTTAACCTTGACCACAGACTTATTGATAAACAAACCACTCTGATTTTCAGTAGTGATAAATGTCTTTAATTTTTCATCTTGATAACACAATTATTAAAGAAGAAACTGTCACAAAATAAGGATGGGATATCTTTGAATTCAAATCGTGATTCATAATTCTAGTTTTCATGTATGTATATGTCTGTATATGAGAACTTCAGTTTTTAAATACAAGATTTAGATTACATTTTACAGAATGTAAAGAGATGTAAGAAGGGAAACATAGGAGGCTGTTAATGAGTTTTACCTTTGTTTTATTATTCATTAATATTGTCAGATATGACTTATGGGAAAATAGCTTAAGTAGAATATCCATGAGTTTTTTTTAATACTACTTTTTTTTTTCATACATTCGTTAGACTTCACTTCAAGGATGAGGCACTTGTCACTTTAATTTTTATCGATTTTAAGCATTAATTGAAGGAAAATAATTGAATATCTTGCATAATCCACAATTCATATTAGACAAGAATGCAAGGAGAATACTTGTCCAAAAGGTTGTATTGAAGTGTTTTCTGTGTTTTTTGGACTAAGTTAGCTTGCTGGTCTGTGCTTTTTGACGTGGCATAGAAAAATCATAATAAGTCAAAAACTTGCATTCTTTAGTGTTCTCCTAGCAAACAAGAAGATAGCATTAGATTTTGAAGAAAGGGAAAAAGCCTAGGAATATCTAAGAGCTGATCAAGAAACTGTAAATATGCAGCCCTTAGCATAATGCCTCTAGCCAAAAGTCTATGGATCACCTGTAGAAAAACTCAGATCTTGAAACCCTGGTTCCAAAGTTACGAAAAAGTGATGCCTCTAGCAAAAGTCTTCAAACTGTTACTGAAACTAAAAATATCTGGAAACCCTAGTTCCACAGTCATCAAAAAGTGATGCCACCAGCAAAAAGTCTCCAAAACAGTTGAGGAAACATGATAAAACAATGAGTAAAGTATAATGCTGGGCGCAGTAATCTATGGACAAAAACTATGTAACTAGTGCAGAAGATGGGCACAAACATCCTAATAAAACACCTTTCTAGCCAACGAACAGAATGAAACAATCTCGATATTCCTTTGGTTGGGGTTTGTTGCACATGCCAAGTCTGATCACAAAAATATTAGCATGAACAATCAAGAGAGTGTAGAAATTTCTAGAATCAGGCAATTGGTGCAATTCTGAAATTTCACTTCATTAGCTAGACATTTCCTGGATCTGATCCCTATGAATTTTGGCATTAGTGCTGATCTGAAATGTTAAATTACTGCAATGATATTTCACATCTCTTAACCCAATTTCACCTGGCAGCCAAAGAGAATATATACCATATAAGTGTGCTACAATATCACAATGCTAAGTGTCTTATTACAACAGATTATAACAGCAACAGTTCTGCTCCTCTGTCTTCCGGATATGTGTTGAATTACTTGACCAATCCAGCTATATGTTATATAAAATCAGCATGAACAACAATGGCTGAAATCTACTTAATCATGAAGATAACATAAGTTGAAAATCAAATTTGCAAGTAACAAAATTTGGATAGCTGAAAACTTCATTTATATAGAAAAGATGAAGTACACACCATAAATTTATCACAAAGTTGGCACAAGTCAAGCTCTCCAAACCCTAGTTAGGTAAAGTATAAGAAAATTCTAGCCACCAACTCCACCTAGTTAGAAATCACTCCTAACCACAACTGGCCACTCCACCAAATATCCTCTAAATGATAGCATCAACATTGGCAAGTCCTCCTTGGCACATACAACAAGCTTGTATCACACAAGCTCTCCACACTACTTCTGTTGTTTACCTTAGGGTTTACAAACCCTACCCTTGTTGCATCACACATGTACATGGAAAGATAACTCTAACCCTAGCCTGTGAATCTACATGCCCATCCTAGTGCTTGACTCCTCAAACCCGAAGACTTCAACTCTTGCATCATCACAAGCACCAAGACCTCCATGGAACATCAAGGATACAATAACCAAGTTTTCTTCCAAGCAAGGAATCACACCAAAGCTTAAGACTCATCAAGCTAGTCTAACTGTGATCTTTCCCCAGCTTCACATCCCACAAAATCATGGCTCCAAATTCATGCATGGCATCAACTTCACTCTCCATGTCTTCTACTAGGTTAAAAACCCTAGTGCTACAAGAAGAGCTATAATAACCATCATCATCTTCAACATCATGTTCTTCTCTAGGGTTTACATGCATAGCACAAACCCTAGTATCACAAGGGAAAAACTCAACATCACACAATAGCAATCTCTCTCTGAACATCCAAGTCATCTCTCATTCTGCTTGTCTTCTCCTAGTGTTTCCTCATGAATGCTAGTGTGTAGTTCCTATGGTTTCCTCATGAAATCTTCCTCCCTGCAAGACTTCTTTAAGACAATACAAAGAATAAAGTACAATGATGATAATGAACACCAGAGCTCTCTCCTCCCTTTATATATAGAGTGGGTGGGGATGGCTACATAAAACAAGTACATAAGTCCATACAAGTAAGTAAAAAGTAAGCCCCACATGGAGCACTCTACAATACATGGATGTAAATGTGTCACACTATTTTCTATTTAACCCCCAAAGTGAAACGCCTTGCAAGCATGATCCTCCTTTGGCTCAACGCCCTGTAAGCATGATCCTCTTTGGGCTCAATGCCCCTCCTCTAATATGGTGCGCTCTCCAACTAGTTGTTAGTCCAATGCTCCCTCTTCCATAGTGGTCAACTATCCAAGTATCTTCATGCAAGGCACTGCTTCGCTAGTTGTGTGCGAAACGTTCTCTTTTGCCTATTGCTCCTCAAAATGTGTGCCAATTTGGTTAGAAAGTTCCAATGTTCCTCCTCAACATATGTGTTTGGGTCCATCACCAACATCCATGAAGTATGCTGGTCAACCCAAGCATCCTCAAGTCAAGTGTCAAACCTCCTAGTGATATATGACATGGTCCCAAGCTATCACTAGGTAGGTATCTCCCCTAGTTCAACAATTGATTGCCCCATTGTGTGTACCCAATGGGATATTCAACATATCGATTAGGAGAACAACCTCCTAACCAAGTTGAAGCATCCATCGAAACTAAGCCATGCATATGTCCATTAAGCATCGTTAGGGGGCGCTAGCAGACATAACACTCTCCCAGCTAAGAGACAACATTTTTGGAGTAACCTTGAAAGCTAATAGAAAACACCCTAATGAGAATAACAAAGTGAGTAGTGAAGGTTCACACCTGCTTTGATTCCATGTTGAGATCATAAATAGAAAGATGGGATCGAATGATAATACTGAAATGCCAACCCAAATCCTTGCAGTAAAAAGAGAATGAAACTAACATTGAAGAAGTGCACTTGGGCTAACCCAAAGAGCACCAGAGAGAGAAAGATGCCTAAGCTCGAGTGCGTTATACATGAGATGCACAAATGCACATAAAAGAGACAATATGCTAACCATAAGATAATACCAAAGATGTAGTGCACACAGTCCTAGAACTCTTGTATTAGGGAGCCTTAGCTTAATGATAAAAAATGGTGATTTACAAATGAGGTTTGATATGTGTATACATCACTCAAGTTATTGAGCCTACATATAAAAGTTGAGTAAGTCTATAAGAATAGAAGATGGCTTTGGCCATAATTATTGCCTAACCAAATGCATTAATGATATAATATGACATGGCCATGGCCACGTGAAGTTCTCGTGTTTTTATATCTTATCAATACATTAGGGTACAAGGTTTGGGAAGGTGAAGAGACAAATACAATGGCATCAACTATTCATTATGATAATTGCATTGCCATTGTACGAGTTCGATGAGTTGTTCAACCATGTCAGTTTGCCTACCCAAACTAAGGTGTGTGATTGTATCCAAAGTTGTGTGCCTGGGCCAATGTCTAGGTGCACTTGAAAGAAATATAGTGCAACCATAACACAACAAATAGTCACTTTGGTGCTCATGAATCTTCCACAACAATGTATGCTCATACATGACACATTTTCTAGGGTGCATTCTTTCTAGTGTGATTTAGTCATGAACTTAGTCGATCTCTAACGTTTATCGTAGATTAGTTCCCTGCCAAACCTTAGATTCAAGAAGTACATCTATAGACTACTAATTGATTGAATAATGCATTAGAATTATACTAGTGGGTAATTACATGTACTTGCGAGTGAAAAATCTATTAGTGGGCATATAGTTGTCGCACTTTGATACATTGATATTCCCTTGGCATTTTGTTATTTTCAAAAATTACTATTGTTGCATTCTCATAGATAATTGGTAATTCAAAAATTATGAATATAATTTGGGATCTTTTGAAGAGATTTGTTTATATTAGAAGTGTATGATTGATATTTTGTATTTAGTATAGAATTAGGATCCCTTTGAACCTTACTCAAGTCTCCTTGCCATTATGTTTTGATGTGACAATAAGATGTGAGCAAGGATTTAAAATTATATGTCTTTTGCAAATGGTTTGATGAATTAGTTTTGATTTATATCAACATGGTTTGAGATAGTCAAATTCTTGATTTTATCAAAGAAGACAATATCATTTTTCAAAATTGGACACATATTTATGTTTCTACTCTGAGTTTGAAAATGGTTATGTTCTTAAATACTTCCCAATTGGTTGACTGCCTTGATTTCCATTTTGTTTGATGTAGAAATTGTTGTCCATTTAGTGTTGATAAAAGTATTGGATCTCCTTTTGAATGGAAATCTCCATGGTCTTTGGATGCACCTTCGCCATTGGAAAAGCATGGAAGAGATCTACTTCTTGAGGTATTTTTAAATATTATAGTCAATGTTTTACTTTGAAATGTTATATCTTTTTATTAATGATAGGTTTTAGTTTGAGTAAGGCATTTGATATTGAGATTGTATTTGACATTTTACCATATTCACATGTTTTAGTCGGAGTTGAAATGAATGGTTATATTATCATTCACAGGTTTAACATTAGCGTGCACATTGACATGGTGTCGTGTTTTATTTAGTGTGAAGTAAGTGAATAAATTGAAGTGGATGCATGTTTTATACCTTAAACATAATTTTGTTGCCATGTTTTTGTTTTTATAAATACAGACTTATAGTTAAGAGGCTTAACAAGTGAGAAGCTTTTTAAAAAGAGGTTGTAGTTCTACAACTTAGTCACATGTCTATGTTTTAAATTGTGTACATGATGAATTATGTACTAGAGTATTCTTGACTTGTAATGCCTAACTTAAGATTTTTCTTTCATTTCTCAATGATAATTTGTGTTGGCATAATGCTTTAATTTGATTTTTTGGGTGATTGGAGTATACAACATAAATAGGAAAGAGGAATATCGGCAACTTGCTTTTACTTGAAATTAATGACTAGGCATTAGTTGGCATGGAAGACATGAAAACAACCTAAATAGGAAAGAGGAGTATACAACATAAATAGGAAAGAGGAATATCGGCAACTTGCTTTTACTTGAAATTAATGACTAGGCATTAGTTGGCATGGAAGACATGAAAACAACCTCTTGGTGAAAAATAGATGCGATGCAAAACTGCATTATACCACTGTTGAAAATATATCTGATTTCTTGTGATAATTTCTATTTTTACAAATTTTTTCAGGTTGCTAATTTTTTTGATATTTTCAAAGTTTTCTAGGTTCAAGATTATGATTGTTGATAGCTTCCATTATTTTTCGATATTTTCCTTGAAATTTCTGAGAAGTGTATTTTTGGGCCCTTGGCGATATATTCCTGGAAACAATATTTGCAACAATGCATTATACAACACTTTCAACATTGTAGATACGGAGGGAAACACTACATCAAAACCCCCCCGATTAGGGTTCATAGCCCTTGACAATAATACTCTTATAGATGAGTGCTTTGAGAAAAAAATTATTGCTTTTTGGTGGAATGATAAGAAACCCCTCCAATGAGTTTAGGAAACCATGTGGTGTGTTTGCACAATCAAGTACTCTTCCATTGACATCATTCCAACTAGATGTAGGTTCCTTGTTTGCAACAAACCTAGGAGATTGGATCTTGTCTTTTTTGGCTTGAGGCTCAAGAGATTTTGATTTGTTCATGCCTTCTCGTCTCCACTAGTTCTATGTTGAGGATGGAATTCAGATATTTAGATGAATTAAATGGTTGATTATCGTCTCTAATAGATAGTGTTGAAGCCCTAAGTTTCAAGAACATTTGCAAGTGTGTGTGCTCGAATGTTAATCTGAAGTCCTATATTGTCCTGTAGTCCATTTTGTCATTTTGTTTTCTTGGTGAATGTTCTAGCTGAAGCTCTTGTGGTTGAGAATGTTATAATGTGCTCAAAAGCTATTGTTGCTTAATAAAATATTAAATTGCATTATAGGGTTGTAAGGTTAAGAAGTTAGTATATTATTTCTTTCTTGGTCAATGTTTTAACCGAAGCCCTTATGGTTGATATTGCTATAATGTGCTGAAAATCTATTGCTGCTTGATAAATTATTAAATTGCATTATAGGCTTGTAAGGTTAAGAAGTTAGTATAAGGGGGAAAGGCTTAGGTAATTCCAATTAGGAGGTCTTGATCAATTGGCGTCTAATTAAGCAATCTCCAAATGGAGACATCATTAGTTGTATAGTGTTGTAAATATCAATAGTTTAGTCGGTGAACGTTTGCGATGTCCAAGGCATCTTGGAAAGTTGCCTTCAAAAGATCACGTCTTACTCAAAAAATTTCAACATTATGAAAAAATTTCGATTTTTTAGAAAAAGGACAAGAAAAGTGCCTATGTAAGCTTGGAATCCCTTTTTGGGTTATTTTTCTCTACAATAGTCAAATACAGAGAGAAAGTGAGTTTATCATTGCCTACCATTGATGCCATAGCCACCAAGAGTTTTCTCATAGAGTGGGGATTGATTTCTATCTACTGTTTTCATATCCCAAGGTATTAGTTAAAATTCCACTTTGTAATACTTTTTGATGGATATTTATGCAAGGGTTTGCAAAGTGGATACTGCTTGCCTCTTATTATGAATTTTTCATGGGTCATACATTTGATTTTTTTACTATTGTTTTTTAGTTCATTTGTTTTTATTTTTTCCCTTAGGTTTGAAGTTGAAAATCACCTTGCATATATGATGATGGCTTGGGACACTTTTTGGCAATATGGTGAACTTGAAGATGGGACAAACGAACAAAAAATGAATTGTAAGCTATGTGGAATATCTATGATAGGAGGGATTAGTTTCTTGAAATATTTCCTTGCTAGAATTCCAAGGCATAAGGTTGACATTTATAAATCATCCGAGATGCAAATCAAGCTATTTATGAAAAGGATAAGAAGGAAGAGAAAGCCACTTTGCAACATGAAATTTCCTTTGGAGGAGTAGCTAGATCCTCAAGAAACATAAGGATATCCAGGGCGAGAGATAGTGGGAAGGACTCCATGTGTTCACCTTTTCCTAAGCACCTCATCTTTCTTTGTTCCTAGTACTAGACATGGGGCACAACCTTCCATTGGATCTATGGATAAAAGAAAGGAAAAATAAGAAGTAGGCATGTTTGTTGGGATGGTTTTTCTATGGAGCAACATACCTTTGAGCATTGCCAAGACCAATCTGTTCCACTTGGTAATTTTGATGTTGTTGATGTTGCTAGCCTAGGGGATGAAGCCCCTATCTATGATGAGTTGTGTGGACTAATTCTTCAAAACTAAAAGGCCGATATCACTACTAGATTGGACATATAGGAAGTGCAGGACCTTCCTTAATTTCTTAGTACTTTGTCCTAGGGGTACAATGTTATTAAATTATTTGATGGATCCACACATATTAAAGGTGTGCCATTGTTGTGTGGGTAGCTAGATTAGTTTGTCCTAGAGGTAGGTGTGAGGGGTACAATGTTATTAAATTATTTGATGGATCCACACATATTAAAGGTGTGCCATTGTTGTGTGGGTAGCTAGATTAGTTTGTCCTAGAGGTAGGTGTGCAACTTGTTATGCATGTAATAACATATAACATTGCCAATTATGTGGATGGCAACATGATGATAATGGAGAGGCACCTCACATTGTTTGAGACATGATGTGCTTCTCATTACATGTATTTGATGCTTTTGTGTTATTTTTAGGACAAAAGAACATCTATTTTTGATATTTAAATACCAACAAGTTAGAGTGAGCATGCATATAAGTTTATTCTTCACGTTTGTGTTATTTTAATAGATGAGGGCTCTTATCTTATCCTCAAGGATTTAATTCTAACTCGTTATGGTAGGTTATTACATGAGTTTAGCCAGAAGGATATTAAGCTCGTTGAAGAAATGTCACTAGGGTTTCTAGCAGGAGTAGTCACCAAAGCCTTGCCGCTAGGGTTACTAGCAGGTGCAGTTGCAGAAACCCAAATCCTCAAGGATTTAATTCTAACTCGTTATGGTAGGTTATTACATGAGTTCGACTTGTTAGAGTAGGTTGGAGCTTTGGGTTTCTTTTTCGTGACAAACTTGATGCATGAGTTGGGGGCTCATGTTCTGTTGACTTTTTATGGCTTGGGTTGGGATCAAACCACCTAAAGCAAGGCACTCTCTTTTGGATTGATTTAGCATGTTTTTAGGGTTTTAAAATGTTCTTGGATAATACCTTTGTACACTTCCATTCCCATTCTAAAAGATATGGGCAATACAATGAGATGGGGATCAATAATTCTTTAGTGCCGTTAACAGTGGATTTGGCCTTGCATGTCCAAGTGTTAAGTAACAACACATTCTTTAGTACTTTCAGGGTTAGGATGGACTTGACCAAAGCCAATCTTGATCGTTTAGACAATGATGGTTTGTGGTACACTGTTTCAGATCATTGTTCAAGCTAGAGCTTTATCCTAGAGTTGGGTGTATGAGTTCGGGGTTAGATCCATAGATGCGATTTTTCCATGACACATTAAGTTCAATGCTATTTTTAGTAGGTCTTTTCCATTTTATTTTTAGTAGGATTCCTTGTGCATATGGCTGACATGTAGCATTGGGGAGTATGCATGGGAGTTGATTATGATTAAAGGGTAGTTTATAGTCATGCGGTGCTATCTTTAGTGAGTTTCCATTTTTAGAAACATTCAATAGTGGATTGTAGTTTTGGGGACCCAACTGAGAGATATGTGCATATGGTTCAATTTTGAGGATGATTTGGGAAAGTGCACTTTTGTGCCTTTGTTTTATTTTATTGAATGTTCATACCTTTTTGGGATACCCATTGTGGCCAACAACATCGGTTCAAGTTTGGTGATGATCGAAGAAGTGTGCTCTTTGCATTTTTTTTTCCCAAGATGGTCACACTAGTTTTGGATACCTAGTATGGTAGGTAGCATAAGTGGTAATCTTGTTGGT
>CBVK0102708592.1:2922-25462 GCA_900067695.1 Picea abies
GTGGGTTTACCCACCCAGAGTGAGAAGTCGGCCCTGCCAGTAAAGACACTTCACACGTGCCAGACTTGTATATAGAGAGAGGCCAGCGCCTCACTTTGACACACAACTCACTTGCTCATTCTGAGAGGCAAGTTTCGATTTACCAATTGGAGAGAGAGAGAAGAGTGGCGCATATTTTGGAGAGGACTTTCTGTATTGGTTTGAGTTATCTCTTGACATTGCATTGGCAATCTATAATAAGGAAGTTTTACTGGGTTTTCTTCCCCTAGAGGGTTTCCCAGGATAAATGCTGTGTCTCTTGTGAATGTGTATTTCTCAGTGATCTTGTTCTTATGTTGCTGTTATCTATTGAAATGCAAAGAACTATAATAATGGCTTAAACATTAACAACATAAAGGCACAATTTGAGAGTGATTACCTCTCCAATTCTTTGCTTCCACTATGTGCGCTTATCAAAACGGAAAGAGGTCTCACCCTTATAACATGGGATATTTTCTCAAAGCAAAGAGAAAGGGGAATTGCCCATAGCTAAATGGCTCTAAATGGAAACTCCAATAAGATACAACTTACGAGAGGCATCATATAAAGGTAATACGTGAAAAGATGGCACCTTTGTAGATATGGGCTTCACTATTGTAAAATTCCATATATTAAGCTCCAACTCATGAGTGTTTGGAAGGACCGAAGGAGATAGTGCCATTTGTCAAGTGATATGGAAAGCTATTCATTCTATGGTTAAATGAAATCTAAGGTTTCATTTAGAAGTAAAATACATGGCTAATTTCTTAAGCATGCAAAAGATCTCAAGGGTAAGTTCCTTCATGAAGAAAAACTCCATCTAGATGTTAGAACTTGATCACTTGGCCTTCTTTCCATGAGCAGTAGGTAAGTATAGTAACAATTAGAACTCGATACCTTGGCCTCTCTTACATTGCGCATTAGGTGACTGCAATAACAGATGTTGAGTAGACTGTATTTGTATTTTACCAACCACGACATTGATGTGCCCCTTTCTCGATCTGCTTCTGCACAAACACTTTTTGAAAGAACTGTTACAGGAACGAAGGCACACAAATTATTCTTCCAGATTATTAATTTATTACCTATATTTCTATATATTTCAGTTAGAATATGTTCACATTTCTATAGCTGCATTTTTCCCTTCGTGAAACTGTCCACAACTCCACTACCATAGATTCTAAGAAGCCAACCTTAACTAGCTCTCGTCACATTCTTTAATGTGTCTCATCAAATATAACATCTAGGCTTGTGAAAACTCTTGATAATGATTCTTAAAGATCTTTTACGTTTTTTGAGAAAAACTGGTGCTTATATTACTGAACGGGATGCAAATATCGTATATGGAGCAGATGAATCAAAGCCCTATTTCTTATTACTCAACTCTTGACCTATGTGAAGCGAATCAGGTCCAAATTTTTCATTGTGGGATTTTGAAGTTGGCCCTAAATTTTGGACCATCTGACCCACTGCATAGCTTGTGTAGGAATGCCAAAACAAGGGATTGTTAAACTTTTAGTTAGAATGTATGTCTTCATAGATACTCATACATATTTCCAGCACTAGCATCTAATCAAAAAATGTGCAACTCATACGTTTCATTGCCTGGAAGGATTGGAACTTTGCCCCAGAAAACCCCACCAAAAAATATCTAATCTATACAACAATACTGAAAGGATTTTTACATCATTCAAGTAATTTTCAAATATATAATCATTTATTGAACTTGAATGAATTTTTATCTAGAGTGCAACCTTTTTTTTCTTAATATCAAGGTCATGCTATATTGCACTGGAAAAGGTTAGAACTCAGAAATATATCAGGTTTATTTAGGCCATCTCTACAAGTCTTTCATAGTATTATGACCTGCCAACAGAAGCATACAAGAACCCAGACAAAATTCCACGGATTTAAGTTAAAGGCCATGTGATAGAGGTAATGAAGCAAGAAAACCCAGTACCTGAACTTTAACAACAGTGTGAGGTGCCATGAGAGGTGTTGGTGATCGTCCTTCCAAAGGCCATGACTGCTGGGTGGAGATTACATGATGCATGAACTCTGCGACTAAAGTATCTCCCTCATTTCCTCCTGCAGTATCGTCTGTTTAATGAGAGTTCAAAAAAAATTAAAACAATGGAAAACCTAGGATAAACTTTCCCCCGTGATAAGATTTGAGAAATAATTTTAATCGGGAAAGAAAACAACAGACAAAAAGAAGAGCAATATTCAAGTAAAGCAACTTCTATAAACAATTTTTTCCTAGTTTACTAACTATTTTTTTTAACATCCTGAGGTGCTTGATGAAACAGTAAAAATAGAGAGCTACTAGAGTGTTCAAGAAGATGGATGTCATGGAAAGCTGTAGTATACATAAGGATGTAAGTTGTAACTATGAAACAACTATGATACAAAAAAGAGGAACCGTATTGATTCTAAGGCTACTTCCCACCAGAAGATAAATTAAGACGAGTGCAATCAGATTTATTTGCTGACGTTTGCACTGAATAATCTTTTTTATATTCAATTAAGAGTTAGTTTGACCAATTTCTTCCCCTTCCTTAAAGTATCTGTTCCAATACTTCAAACAAATACTATAAGATAATTTATTGTGGAAATTTTGAGAAATTGAAGCTTAATGTAAATTTAGAAATTTCTTGAGTTTCCCCAGATCTATTTCCCATGAACTTTCAATGTTAGAGCTGAATCTGAAATATAAATTATAGCAACTTCCGCCCAACCAAATACACAAGGAAGCCCAGAAAAATAAACAATGAATAATTGTACTTCAAGGGGAATATTTTTCTAGCCCTTAGGGCAAAAATCCCAACATATAACAGATATGAAAATTACTTAATTACAGCAGAATTATTACAGTCATAAATCTTCCCACTTAGCTTCTATATAATTCTCAAATGACTTAACAAAATCAGCTAAGCTAG
Organism: Picea abies; assembly: GCA_900067695.1. Lineage (NCBI taxonomy): Eukaryota > Viridiplantae > Streptophyta > Pinopsida > Pinales > Pinaceae > Picea > Picea abies. The sequence goes on from CBVK0102708592.1 coordinate 5,880, forward strand.
CTGTTAATGATAAATCTGCATACCAAACAGCTCCAGAAACTACTCACTCGCCGTGAGATTATAAGCTAAATCAGATCTGCAAGTACACAAAGTTTGAACAACAAAGCACTCTTCATATATACATAAGATGAAATTACAAGTACATACCAACAGCTTATCCCAAACTGGTACAAGATAGTCCTTCAAGATTATCACAAGGTAGGGCTCTCCAATGCTCTCCAAACCCTAGCTAGGGCATCCGCCATAAATAGCAAACTCTAACCAGCAATACAAAGACCTAGCAAGGCATCCCACCAAGCTATCTATCCACACCAAAGGCTCCACAACAAGCTAGCTTCAACACCAACAAGTCCACCCTTGAAGCTCTCCCAGCAAAGTGCTCCAAGTCTTCTCTAGGGTTTCTTTGCCACAAACCCTTGGCTCTTCTCACACAAGGACTCAAACCCTAGCACTTCATGTCTTCTCTAGGAATTGCCTCTCACAAACCCCAACACCTTCCTCCCTTGTATACAAACAAGTACAAAGAATCAAGACAAGTTCATCTTCAAGGTACAAAAGACCTAATGAACTCTCACATCTCTAAGACAAGACTGATGTGAATGTAATGAATATGAAACCTTCCTTTATATAGAATAGGTGAGGAAAGCCAACAATAGTAAAGTGGAAAAGGTCCACAAACAACTATATCACGCAACCTAACTAATCACTAGATAGTTCACATGCAAAGTGCTCCAACTATAAGGTGACACATGTCAAGCTCCAAGGTAGGCACATCCATCAAGGAAGGTTCCCAAGGTGAGCACTCCACGAGACAAGATCCAATGCTCTCCTCCAAAAATCTCCGATGCTCCAACACTATCTCCTAAGCCATGTGCTCCTTTGGGTCCACCACACCTCCATGAATGCTCCTCAACCCAAGCATCCTCAAGTCAAGCACGAGCCTCCATGTAAGCCACCAAGTGATCTCATGCGACCTAGAGCTCAACACCCTCCTCCTAAATGCCCCAACGATCCTCCTCGAAACGGGTTCTCCTCCCAAGCAAGTAAGCAGCCAAGCCCTCCATGTGCACCTCTCACTATGCTACATAGGATTCTGTTAAATTTACATGCAGCAGCGAGAGCCATTCTCCTGGAGGATGGCCAAGACCCTAGACGAGATCTAGGGCCCCCAGTGCACTCCTGGGGTATGTGGTCTGGGACCAATATTGATGAAGACCCTAGGTTTGTAACCAGGGCCCCTGGTTTGTAACCAGGGTACCCATGCCTGGGGCATGGAAGTCTTGGTTTGTAACCAGGCAGTTGAAGACCCTAGGTTTGTAACCAGGGCCCCTGGTTTGTAACCAGGGTACCCATGCCTGGGGCATGGAAGTCTTGGTTTGTAACCAAGCAGTTGAAGACCCTAGATATGTCTAGGGCCCCTGGTTTGTAACCAGGGCCCCTGGTTTGTAACCAGGGTAACCATGCCTGGGGCATGGAAGTCTTGGTTTGTAACCAAGCAGTTGAAGACCCTAGATATGTCTAGGGCACCTGGTTTGTAACCAGGGCCCCTGGTTTGTAACCAGGGTAACCATGCCTAGGGCATGGGTTGATCCTTGGTCTCTGACCTTGGTGTGAAACTTGATGGTACATGACCTTCCTTGAAGAAGGGCACAACCACAAGTGGGATAACGTCCCTTATGCAGTGATGATAAAGTAATAGGTTCACCATATGATTTGAAGGAATGAGTAATGCCACCTTGTTATTTGGAAAACCCTCCTTTACCTTTGTTATGGGCTTTTGGTTTTTGGTTGTGGGCTTTGTAAACCCTCTTACCCTTAGTGTGGGCCTTTTGGTTCTTTGTTATGGGCCTTGTATTATTGTTGTGGGCTTCTTGGTTACTTGTTATGGACCTCCTTGTTCTATTTTTTAAGTTATGATTTGTGTCACATGTTTAAATTTTTAATTTAAGCATGTGACTCTCCTTACAACTTAAACTCACCTATCTTGCCCTAGCGCGCCCTAACTCTTGCCCTAACTTAACCCTAACACTTTGCCCTAACTACTATATAATGAACCCTACCCTACTCCTACCTCACTACAACATTACACTTCTTTTTACGTGCAGCGTGGAGCTATCTAAAAGTCGCGGCCTCAGTCTAGGGTGTTTGCTGTTCAGTTTTGGTGGATATTTCTTGTTGCTGTCCTATCCTCTGTTGCTTGGAGGCTGCTTCACATTATCCTGCTGGTGCCTTTGTGCTGAAAGGGTGCCATCTCCTGCTGTGGAGGCAGCCGCTACCTGTTGAGGAGGAGCCACTGCCAAAGAAGGGTGCCGCTACCAGTCTTGAGGGTACTGTGATCTATAAAAAGGGTGCCGCTCCTGTCTTGAAGAGTGCCGCTACCTGTGGAGAGGTATCGCTGGCTGTCAGGGGTAATTTCTGTGTGTGCTCACGGTAGATCTGCTGCAGCCTCTTCGTACCCTTGTTTCCTGTAGGTGTTCCCTTATATATCTTAGGGTTAGGGTTTCCTTGTTGGGGTTTTGGGTTCCATTCATCTTAACAGTGGTGGCATGAAAGTTCTCTCAATCGGTGGCTATAGATCTTTAATAGATCAGAACCAAACTTTAACTGAGCATAAAACAAAAGACCTATCTCCATTGTGGTTGTGCACCATCTTCAGTGGTAAGGTTACTGCCAGGTATGCTCCTATTTCTGCTTCTGTTGAAAGATTAGATCTGAAGTTATTTTCTTAAGTAATTTTACTGTTTGCTATTTGAACCACAGTCATATAGAAAAGAAGTCTTGTTTCATTATGATCAGCTGTTACACTTGAAAAGTTCTTCAAATACTATTTGCTTCAGATTTGAAATATCGATCTGCTGTTATACTTGGAAGGGTTTTGCATTTCTGTTTGGTCTAAGAATCTTCTTAGTTCTGTTGTAGAGCTACTGTTACAAAACTGCTGTTATATGTTTGGAATCTAAGTTTTGTCTCTTCTTGTTTTGAGTTTACTGTTAGTATATTTGCATAGATCTCTGCTGTCTTATTTAGAGGATTGGAATATCACTGTTAAGATAGGGTTTTCATCTCACTGTTAGAGATCTAGCTTTATTGTTTATCTTAAGATCAGAATTCTATTCTACTGTCACTTCCCTATATGCTGTTCTGTACATCAGATCTAAAGGAGTTTTTGCTTTGAAATTTAAAAGAGACTACTGTTTTCTTCTTACCCTAAAATTCTAACAGATTCCAACCTCATAAGCAAGTGCACCACATAGGCATCAAGTCAAGGTCTAGTGATCCATGAGTAAGCTATCTCCAATGTGTATGTCCATTAAGATACAATCAAGGATAGGCTTCACGCCGTGCACTCCATATTACATGAAGCACCTCCAAGCATGGTGCAAACATTTTCAAAGTAACCTCAAAAGCTAACATTTACGAGATATTATTTAAGGCCACTTCATGTAGCAAGTTAAACCAAAATAACTTCGAGCTGGTCTGTCATTGTGCGAAGAAATCTGTTCAGTGAAAAATCAAATAATCTTATCTAAGGCCAATATTGCATGGGCTGATATTTTAAAATAAATCAAGTTGAAAATTGGAGTGACATCAATTCTAGTAAATCCAAATAAATGCCATTTTCTGTAACCTGATAAATTGAGAGGAAATTTTGGATATGATTTTGCACGGAATTGCATTAAACGTTTCTGAAATAACAAAACTTTAATCATAAATTGTAGAGTTTGACAGTTATAAAGCAAAGTTATAACAACAGTTTGACTAAATCTTGAGTTTACTGCTCTTTTATGGCAGCAATGAAAATGGCACAAAGTTCGGTAAAGTTTAATGTGCTTTAAGAAACTGCAGCATTTTTCACACTGCCCAAAGGCTAAATTATTTCATAACAATGTTTGCAATTTTTTTTGGAAGTGCTTCAAGAAATATGCCCCAAGGGACTGCACTGCAAATAGTATATTTCATTCAGCTGAAATGCCAATTTTTTGGGTATCTATTTCACCAAAATCACCCAACGTCATCTCTTTGAAACTCATGCCATACAGGTAGAGCAGACCACAGCAAGTTTGCCTAAGTTCAATGTACTTTTAAAAACTAAACTGCAGAGTTGCACCTGGGACTTCGATTTTTAGTTAGTTTACTAACCATTTTTGCTTATATACTGATGTTCTTGACGAAACATTTAAAACAGAGAGCTACTATGGTGTCCAAGAAAATTGATGTCATGGAAAGCGGCACCATACATAAGGATGTAACTATGAATCCATTATAATACCAAAAAATAGAAACGGTATTGAGCCAAAGACCACTTCCCACCAGTCCTATTTATCTGCTGCTTTAGCACTGAATTCTGTCGAGATTCAATTAAGAGTTAGTTCGACCTATTCCTTACCCTCCTTTAAAGTGTCTGTCTCAATACTTCAAAGTTCAAACAGGTATTGTGAGATACTTCAGGGCCACTTCACATAGGAGGAAAAACTACTGTTTAAAATTAAATTCCTAGCTGGCATGACATTCTGTTCAGTATTCTGTTTAGCATAAAATCAAATTAATTTATCTATAGGCTAATTTTTCAGAAAAAAACAAGTTAATAAACTGGAGCAAATTAAATTAGAACAGATCCAAACAAACGCCATTTTGCATAACCCGATATATTAAAGTAAATGTTGGATAGATTCATTTTAAAAAAAAAAACACTTTAACCCATAATTTTTTTTTTATTTTTTTTAAATAACTAACCCAATCCTGTGCATAAAATTTTAAAATAAATAAATAAATTAAAATTAAAAACTTCAATTTTCACACTTACATAAGAAAGTTAAAGAAATAATTAACATAATTATGAACAAAATTTTAAAAATTAAATAAACAAATAAAAATAAAAAAACTTCAAACAAGAAAATGGTTGAGCTCCATACTTACATAAGAAAAGTTATATATCAGTTTCACCAAATTTTGCAGACTTCAATGCTCTTCTAGAGCGGCAACAATGAAATGGGCCCTAAATTTGGCTAAGTTGAATGTACTTTACAAAACTGCTGCTCGAATTATATTATATTATAATAATATTCGCGGAATATATCGTCAATAAATCGATAAATGTATTTCAATTATCGTATTATAGAGGAGTACATACACCAGAGGATATGTTAACATAAGGTAAAATAAGGACCATGCTGTTTACCGATACCTTTGGTATGTATATCCTAATATCCTCTCATTTCGCACAGCACCCTGTTAGGCGATTCTATTAAGGATAAAGTCAATCGACATTGTCAACGTAAACTTGTACACCAATGAAGTACCTTTCGACCTAATTTATGATAATGTATCTGTAATTGCTGGAAGCTATGTTGCTTCAACTATCTTATTGCATTTTAATCAAAGATAAACAGCCCTGGCATAGAACTTTTCTTGAAGTACATCTTTGAAGGCGCCAAAAGTTTACACACAGTTTTACGAACAGAAACTTGTGTGAGATGCGGAAATACACATTTCAAATATATCATAATTAAACAGAGTGCAAAATAGCCCTCAGTTGGTTTTAACCTCAACACAAGGTCTTAAGAGAATGCTGGTGGACAAAATCCGACAATATATATTATGTACTTATGCAAAATACTTCCATTAAATTAGCTTACCAACTTTTAAAGAATCAAAATATCGAAAGGCGTTGAACTTGAAACCATTTGAAAAAAACAGATAAATTAAAAACGCATAATATTTAAAAGGCTCAAAAAGATATACGAACCAGTAGATAACGAACACCTAGGTCCGACGTGTGGACGGCGGCCGGCACCATTAAGTAACTTACCATTCCTCTTTTGATATTTTACAATGGAAGATAATGGAATTGATGTGCGGGTGCGCATTGCATCTTTAGAAGCGAAAAATGAAGTAAAACTTAGAGCAGGTTCCAGAAAAGGAGAAAGAAAAGAGTTTGCCATTTGCAGCTTGTCAGATTGAACCGTAGACCTCAGCTGTATAATGTTCTCAGTCCATTCACAAAAATAATGCTGTTTATCCACCAGTGAGAATAATTTAGCAAACCGATTGCGAAAAGATGTTGTTTGAGGATATACTTTTCACGAAACTGAACACGGATATGGATATTTCAATTTGATCAAAGAATTTATATAGGAATAATTTCATTAAATCAAATTTCTAATTTTTAAGTTACGTTTTTAAATGCAAAAGGTAAGGTATGGTAATTTTTATAAATTAATTAATTAATTTTTTATATAAACGAAGGGAACTTAAATATCAGAGAACTTCTATATGCAAAAGGTAAGGTATGTTAATTTTTATAAATTAATTAATATTTTTTTATATAAACGAAGAGAACTTATATATCAATTTAATGTTTAGTTTAAATAAAAAAATTAATATAAAAATAAACATTTTTATTTTTATAAATTAATTAATAAATCTTTATAAACAAAAGCCCATTGTACTATCAACAAAGTGATTCTATATATAGTATAATGTGTATTAAAATTATCTCTTTTAAATTGAGATTTTAAAATAAATTATTATTATATGAACATTGGGAGTTTCACAAATTCTGACGGGGTTTTCAAGGCTAGGGTTCATGGGTTACACCTTAAGCAGCGGTCACCATGGTGACCAGAGGGGGAGGGAGTGGGACTCTCTCCTACAAGCAGGTAGTGGTGGACAGAGGGAAAGGTCCACGCGGTGTGGGATTTAAGGAACCTCTGACAGGTACCTCGGGATCAGGGACAGAGAATAATAAAAAGGTTAACCAATGTAAAAACGACCGAGTGGAGGAGGCCAGGGAAGCCCGGAGTAGTACGCCAAAAATGACTAACCCTAGTGGGGTAGGTGGGCACAATCTGTGTAAGCCAAAAACAGCGTTAATCCCAAAAGTTATCCTGGAAGATCCCCAAATCCAACTCTTATGGGATCAGATGAAGACGCATGCCCTAATCTACAAGTTTATGGGCCTGTGGCCCACAGAAAAGACTTTGCGCAGTTGGATAAAATACCAATGGAAGTCGAGTGGAGAAGTCGACCTCCACCTAGGATCAAAAGGTTTCTTCACAACAGTTTTTATGAACTTAGAGGACAAGGACAAAATCTTTGAGGGGGGACCGTATTTCCATGCCTTAGCAGGGCTATACATGCGACCGTCGAAGGAAAACTTCTCCCCATAAAAGGAGACTTTTAAAAACATCCCAGTCTGGCTTAGTATTTATTCCCTATCGTTAGATTAATGGTTGTCGTCCACCTTCGAATCCATAGGGAACAAGATGGGGAAATATGTTAAGACGTCGGAAGCAACAATAAAAGGGAAGTATACATCCTATACAATGATCTATATAGAGATAGATGTCTCAAGGGCTCTCCCGAAGGCTATAAGTCTGGAGTTCAGGGATGAGGAATGGATCCAAAGTATAGACTATGAGCAGATCATGTTTCGATGTAGAAGGTGTCATGAACATGGGCACCTACTAAGAGAATGCCCACTAAACAAGAAACAGGAACAAGAAAACCCTAAACAATAGCAGGATGAGGATGGATTTATGAGATCGAATTACAAAGGCAGGGGAAATAAGAGACAAGGAAAGCCCCCCAAAAGGAGTAACCCAGAAGCCAGGAATAGAGCAGAAGGAAGGGGAAACCCTAAACAGGGGGAAGAAGAGGAAAAGAAAAGGACAAAAGCAAGGGAGACAAATGAACAGGAAACCCATGAGACCACAGAAAAGCAAAAATTCAAAGGAGATCAGGGACACAACGAGAGCACAAGGGAAGGAGGAGGCGAAGACACAAATACCCCAATGCAGGAGGTAGATGGAGATTTAGAAATGATGCCAAGTGAGGTAGGAACAGAAGACCCAGACCTCAGAGACATCGTAGAAAGGGAAGGGATAGACCTCCCAAACATATTGGAACAATGGAAAAATCAGGGAGTCGACAATATACCAACGGAGCAACTGGACCACATTCAATACCTTTTCCTTCTTAGGGAGGAGGCAAAAACCAAAGGAATCAAGCGCATGCATGGCGAAATAGGAAAATTGGGTATTAAAACCAGAGAGGGACAGACACAACACTCACCAAAGTAGGCAAGACAGAAGAAAGGGAGGAAATCAAACAACGTAGCCCTACAGGAATTAGGAGCCCTGCAAATAAATTCAGGTAAGATCAAAAATCTCTTTCCTAACTGCCCCCCACATGTTTAAATGAAGGTTATTACTTGGAATATAAGAGGCCTGAACAACCCTAGAAAACAACAAATCCTTAAAAATAGACTGGGGAAGGAACAACCTGATATTTGTTTCATACAAGAGATAAAGTGCAATATGGAAAGAATGGGAATAATCAGTGAGAAATACTGGAGTAAGTACAAGTTTTTTACTATAGAGAGTCGAAACACGGCGGGAGGTATACTCACCCTGTGGAACCCACAATCGGTAAACCTACTCTCTGCTAAAGCCACTAGGCACACATTATCTATTAAAATGAAAGTGATAGGGAACAATGAGGAGGTCCTTTGTACAAATGTGTATGGACCTTAGACATTGGATGAAAAAAGAAGAGTGCTCCTATACCTAGAAAATCTAAAGGAGCAGACCAATAACCTTCATTGGATTTTGGCTGGGGATTTCAACATTATAACTACATTGGTTGAGAAAAAAGGGGGCAACCGGAGATTGACAGAGATGCGGAAGAATTCACAACCTTCATAGATACAATGGAGTTAGTGGACATCAGGACTAGCAATGGCCAATTTACATGGAATAACAAAAGACTATCACACTACCAGGTGGCCACGAGGCTAGATAGATTCCTAGTCTCGGAGTCCATCATTATGCAGGTTCAGTGTTGGATTGCAGTATCCTTCCCCGGGGGGATCAGATCATTGGCCAATGCAATTGCAGGCAAATTTTTAGACAACTCCAAAGAACAGGCCCTTCAAATTTGATAAATTCTGGATCGACCACCCAACCTTCAAGGAGAACATCAAAACATGGTGGCAAGAGGAACTCCTAGAACAAGGGACAAAGATGTTCAGACTACACAAAAAACTCAAGTACATAAAGAAAATACTTAGGAGTGGAACAGAGAAGTTTTTGGGAACATTGACCAGGAGAAAAAAAATGATCGAGGACAGAATGGGAGAGTTGCAGGAGAAATGCATCCAAGAGGGCTATATTGGGGAAAGGAAAAAAGAAGAAAACCAATTACTCCAGGATTGGGAAGCTAGATGTAAGCAAGAAGAGACCCTATGGCAACAAAAATCCAAAATCAGGTGGCTTAAGGAAGGGGAGAGGAATACCAAGTTCTTCCACAGAACAACTATAGCGAGAAGATCTCATAATAAAATTTTGAAGATCTGGGATCAGGATGGGATAGAGAGAGAGTCCCACCAGAACATTGAAAACACATTAGTCAAACACTTCCAGGGGATAGCCAAAGAACCCAACCGAGATAGGACCGCTGCCATCTAGAGGATAGTTAGGTACATCCCCAAGCTGGTCACAAAGGAACATAACGTCAACCTGTGCAGACCCATAGCAAAGGAATAAGTCGACCAAGTGGTCAAGGAGATGCCTAATGGGCAGGCCCCAGGCCCAGACGGCTTCATTGTGGAATTTTTCAAAACTTGTTGGGATGTGGTTAAGCATGAGATTTATGGTATAGTGGAGGACTCCAGACGCTCAACCTCCATATTGAAGGCATTGAATGCCACGATGATCACTATGATCCCAAAAGAAAATGAAGTAAGAACTCCATATCGCTACAGGTCGATATCCCTGTGAAATGTGATGTATAAGATCATTTCCAAAGTAATAGCTAATAGATTGAAACCACTCCTACCAACTTTGATATCACAGGAACAGGTGGGCTTTGTGGAAGGGAGACACATTCTGGATAATATCATACGAGCCCATGAAATAATACACACATTGAAAAGTAAAAGGAAAGCGGGGATGCTAATCCAGCTGGACTTGGCGAAGGATTATGAAAAAATAAGCTGGCACTATATGGCGAAGATGATGGAAGCTTTTGGGTTCAACCAGCATTGGATTAAATGGGTCATCAACCTAGTTTCTACAACAAGCTTCTCGTTGTTAGTCAATGGAGCCCCAACCAAGCCTTTATATCCAACGAGAGGCATAAGACAAGGGGATCCGCTACCCCCCTTCTTGTTCATTCTAATGATGGAAGGGCTTAGCAGAAGTATAAAAAATGCAACGGCCGCAGGAGAAATAAAAGTCCTAAAATCGTTCGAAGATTGTTCGACCTCAACACACCAACAGTTTGTGGATAACACCCTGCTCCATGGCACCCCCACGGTTAAGGAAGCAAAGGCATATAAAAAAATCTTAGAGGATTTCAGAGAGGCCTCAGGGGCTGAAATAAATCACTCCAAATCCATGATATATTTTTTCAATACAAATCCTGCAATCCAAAGGAACTTGGCCAACATTTTGGGGTTTGAGCGTAAAACACTCCCATTGAAATATTTGGGAGTACCCCTAACGGATAGGGCATGTAAGAACGTAGTGTGGGAAGGAGTTACCAACAAGTTGCAGGAGAGGTTTAAGAATTGGACGTACAGAGCTCTAAACCTTGTTGAACTGCTAATCCTTCCTAAAGTAGTCCTACAAGCAATCCCAACGTATCTTATGTCGGTGTTTCCATCCCCCAAAGGCATCCTACAAAAAATTAGAGCCATTCAGAGAGACTTCCTATGGAGAGGAGCATAGGACAAAAAGAAATGGACCTTGGTGGCGTGGGACAAGGTGTGTAGATCGAAGAACAAAGGGGGCCTCGGGTTACAAGACCCATAGGTAACCAACGAGGCATATAGGACAAAGTTGTGGTGGATATGGGTAAAGAAAAGCTCGACGCCTTGGGTAAATTTGTGGAAAGCTAAATACGCCCTAGAAGTCAACAACTAGGAGTGGATCGGGTTCATGGGCACAAGGGAGGGGTTAGCCATCTCGAATCTAGCTTGGAGAAATAAAATCTGGATACAGAGTCACAGCTTTTGGGAAGTCAGGAATGGGAGAACAACAAGGTTTTGGGAGGACGCGTGGCAACAGGAACCCAGAATGGAAAATCAAGACAGAGAGGAGCTCAAACATGAGATGATTAGGCAAGGAAAAATGAAAGTCCATTAGTATTGGAAGCAAAGGGAGGGGAACGCCAGGTGGAGGATCTGGGACCAATTTAACCCACATAATAGAGCCCAGGTCGACATGGTGACGAAAGAGGTTGAGGAGGAATTGGGAAAAGGAAAATTGGGGTCTCAGAAGAAGAGGACCAATTGAGGTGGGGAAGGAAAAATGGGGGTGAATTCAACCTAAAAGAGGCTCGGTATTACATAGCAGGCCAGGACTAAGAAAACCTAGAACCACACTGGGAGAGGATATGGAAGGGCCCCCAATGGCCAAAGATCAAAATGTTCAAATGGATAGTCCTACACAAGAGGATACTGACCTGGGAGAACCTAACAAAAAGAGGTTTCATAGGTCCCTCACGGTGTCACCTATGTGAGGTCAAGGAAGAGTCGACGAATCATCTCCTTGACGAATGCATCTATACAGCCGAGATCTGGCACTGGGTGGCATGTATTTACCGACAGTCGAATCGGGTCAGGGGGGATATCAGAGCGACAATCAAAGATTGGAAAGAGAAGTACAACGAAAATGAGGTGGTGAACCTTTGTTGGGGTTTGATGTCGGGTATGGTAATATGGGCGATTTGGAAGGAACAAAACAAGCGAATTTTCAAGAATGAAAGCCAACCGACATAGATGATAAAGGACACAATTGTAACTCAAATAAGAGAAACAATGCAGAGCCTTAACCTTAACAATGGAAAAAATCAAACCATAAGTCAAGACTCTAGAATTTTGGAACTGCTTTATCTGAAAGAATGGAGCCATAACATACCTGTGGCCCGAGATCCACAGATCCAGACAGGAGTCAGTACCTAGGCTCCTCCTCCAACAGGTTTCCTCAAACTGAATTTTGACGGGGTGACAAAAGGCAATCCGGGGGTGGTAGGAGTTGGTGGAGTAATAAGAGACAGTGGAGGAACAATCATATGCCTGTATGTTGGGAGCATAGGAAATTCTACAAATAGTGCAATGGAGTTTGGAGATCTTGAACTCAGCCTATAAATTATGTACAGAGAAGGTATGACGAAAGCCATCGTGGAAGGAGATTCGACTTTGGTTATCAAAATTGCGAAGAAACTCCAGTATGGACCCAAGGTGGGCATGGTGCAAAGGCATTGGTGTCTAGTGCAATCCCTTCAAAAAATCAAAGAACATCTGCGAACCCTAGACACGGTAGAGTTTAGATGGATTCACAGGATGACGAATGCGCTAGTGGACATGCTAGCCAACGACGGGGTTAACAGAGAAGGACATATACTAGATGAGGCCTGGGCCAGAATCCCTAGGGGGAAACTTAGATCAGACTGCATCCACTCGGTGGCATGAGATCGTGGTGGAAGCTTTAGAGACGAGGATCACATCGAGGATGACATGAGGGTACTTGAACTGACGTGGGACCCAGGGGTAATATGATTGTTACAACACCTGGTCACTAGTTATCATCTAGGAACACGACATGCAACAAGTGGGTGGATGGAAGGAAGTACGATACATCAACAAGTTTAGAGTCAAAAGCAAGGTAGAATGACTAAGTAGCAGGCCATATTTTCATAACGAGTTAAGGGATGAGGAGATGGTGATAACCAGGGAAGGATAACTGACCCCTAGGACAAGTACGAGGACAAGAAGGTCTGAATCCAACATGAGTAAGGGCAGAGGAAAGGACTGTGGAAGAGATCGTAACATCATGGGTCGTCCAACCTTACCAACAAATAATGAAGGGCGACCTCAGCACCTTAGGAAAAAATTGGTAGGAGGTATAGGCCTGTAGATGAGTATATGCTATAAGAAGAAGGCCAGCAGACAAGAGTGCATCCAGAAGGTGATAGCAAGTAAGATTAATTACAGCCTTAGGAGCGGAGTTGGTAAGGAGAGGAGAGGAGTGAGGAATAGGCATAAATTCCAGCATAGGGTCTCGGGTAAACAAAGAAATATGGTGCGCCTGAAGCACATGCAAAGAATGATAATCCCCATGGGAAGGATATCCTGGAAAGTTTTGAGGCATTTGACTAGGATTGAGCAGGCTGTGAGAGAGGCAGAGAACACCTTCCATACGCTAGTCTCATCGAAGGGGCAGGAGGCAGTCAACAAGTGGGAAGAGGAAATTAAGGATGAGCGAAGCGGCAAAGAATGGGGAGAGTTAGCGCAGGTAGCAGAATGGGTAACGAAACTAGGGGCTATGCGTCCCAGGGAGACCCTATACCATAAAATGGTAGATACTACTTGGTTTACTAAGATGTTGATTGGAAAAGTAAAATCCGATTGGGAGGAGTCAAGACAGGAAGACCATCGGGAGGTTAAAACAATGTTGGATGGGATCCAGCGTTGACTTAGTGGTCTAGAAACTATTATCGAAAGAATGGAGCCATAACATACCTGTGGCCCGAGATCCACAGATCCAGACAGGAGTCAGTACCTAGGCTCCTCCTCCAACAGGTTTCCTCAAACTGAATTTTGACGGGGTGACAAAAGGCAATCCGGGGGTGGCAGGAGTTGGTGGAGTAATAAGAGATAGTGGAGGAACAATCGTTCCCCTGTATGCTGGGAGCATAGGCAATTCAACAAATAACGCAATAGAGTTTGGATCTTTGGGACTCAACCTAGATATTTTGCGCAGAGAAGGTATGACGAATGCCATCGTGGAAGGAGATTTGACTTTGGTTATCAACATTGAGAAGAAAATCCAGTATGGAACCAAGGTGGGCAAGGTGCAAAGCCATTGGTGTTTAGCACAGTCCCTTCAAAAAATCAAGGAGCATCTGCGAACCCTGAACATGGTAGAGTTTCGATGGATTCGCAGGACAACGAATGCGCTAGTGGACAGGCTAACCAATGAGGGGGTTAACATGGAGGGACATGAACTAGACAAGGCCTGGGCCAGAATCCCTAGAAGGAAACTTAGAACAGACTGCATCCACCTAGCGGCAAGAGATCACGGTGGCAACTTCAGAGATGAGGGTCACATCGAGGAGGAGCAAGAGATCACGGTGGCAACTTCAGAGATGAGGGTCACATCGAGGAGGACGCGAGGCTTCTCGAACTGACGTGGGACCCAGGGAGAATATGATTGTTACAACACCTAGTCACTAGTTATCATGTGGGAACACGACAGGTAGCAGGTGGGCGGACGAAAGTTAGTACGATACATCATCAATGTAAGAGGTGAAAGCAAGATAGAACGACCAAGCAACAAGCCGAAGTTTCATAATGAATTAAGCGATGAGGAGATGGTGATAATCAGGGAAGGAGAACCGACCCCCGGGACAAGTACGACGATAAGAACGACTGGATCCAACGCAAGTAAGCACAGAGGAAAGGACCGGGGAAGAGATCGCAACATCATGGGAATTCCAGCCTTACCAGCATATAATGAAGGGCGAGCTCACCACCTCGGGAAAAATTTTGTAGGAGGTACAAGCCCGCAAATGAGGAAATGTTATAAGAAGAAGGCCAACAAAAAAGAGTGCAGCTGGAAGGTGTTACTGAGTAAGGGTCATTACAACCTTAAGAGCAAAGTAGGTAAGGAGAGGGTTGAAGTGAGGAATAAGAAGAACTGCCAGCATAGGATCTTGGGGAGACACAGAAACATGGTGCACCTAAAGCACATGTAGAGAAAGAGAAGCCCCTTGGAGAAGGATATCTTGGAAAGCTCGAGGCGTTTGACCAGGATTGAGCAGGCTGCGAGGGAGGCGGAGAGCACCTTCCATACGCTGGTCTCGTCGAAGGGGAAGGCAATAGTTAACAAGTGGGAAGAAGAAATTAAGGAGGAGTGGAGCGACAAAGAGTGGGGAGAGATGGCATAGGAAGCAGATTGGGTGACAGACCTAGGGGCTATGCGGCCCATGGAGACACTCTACCATAAAACGATAGAGACTGCATGGTTCATCGAGATGTTGATTGGAAAAGTAAAATCCGAGCGGGAGGAGGTGAGACAGGAAGACCATCGGGAAATTAAAACAATGTTGGACGAGATCGAATGTCGACTTAGCAGTCTAGAAACAATTATCAAGTTGTTAGTGGAGGTTGAAAAGGACCAAAAAAGAAAGCAGGAGTGGTTGGATGCACAGTTCCACGTGTACCTAAGATACATCCATCATATGGACATTACGCCTGCGGATGGACAAGGAGCACCAACCTAGATCAGGAAAACCAGAACAATCCTCCCAAAGGAGGACAACAAGGGCCAAGCGGGTGGGGGAAGGATCACCCCTAGGTGTTGTAACAACTCTTAGTTTTTGGTCAATGAAATCGGTTAGTTTTAATGGCAGTTATGCCCAGGTTGTAGAAGGCTAGTTAAGTTTTGTAGTAGACTTTGGTTTTAATGAAGCTTAGTTTTGTAGTAGACTTTGGTTTTAATGAAGCTTTTAGTTATCTCTTTTGAGACTTTGCAACTCAGACTTGAGAATGGAGGTTTGGTTTGATTTCCAAATTTTGGCAGACCAGATACCTCGAAAATGATTATCAAAACCATCAGCAAGGGTCCCCTGGTCTAGTTTCCTTTTAGGCAGACCAATATCCCCATTTTATATCATATTCTCTACAAGTAATATAGATTTCTACCCTAACTTACAAAAAAATTATTATTAATTAATTTTTTATCCATAGAGTTTTGAAAATAATTTACTTCAACATTCGCACAAAAATATTACCCGAAAGGATACACTTTTCCTGTCATTTAAAGTGAAATTGAATGTGGATATAGATGTTTAATTTTCGAATGCAAACTTTTCAATGAGGTTATTTTTTTTTGTATCCATCAAATTTTCAATTAATATTTAAATTCATGACCTTAACAATGTATTTTGTTATTTAAAAAAAAAATATTAAAATGCAACGTTATTGTTAATTACAAAATAGAAATTTAACAATCGCACAAAATTACTACCCGAAGGGACACACTTTTCCCGTCAATTAAAGTGAAATTGAAAGTGGGTATAGATGTTTAATTTTCGAATGCAAACTTTTCCATGTGTTTTTTTTTTTAAATTGTATGCATCAAATTTTCTATTAATATTTACATTCATGACCTTAACAATGTATTTTGTTATTTAATTTTTTTTTGTTATTTTAAATTTTTTTGTTAAAATGCAACGCTATTGTTAATTACAAAATAAAGCATTTTATTAATGTGTATTTTATCTATTTCTTTCATGTAAAATTAAAAGAAAATCAAAATAAGTTGTGGGATAAAAAACATATACACTATGAGCATTTTTTTTTTTTTTAATATGGATGAAAACATGTATCTTTTTTTAATGAAATATAAATTTTTTCTTCTTCCTCATGTGTATTTTATCTATTTCTTTCATGTAAAATTAAAAGAAAATCAAAATAAGTTGTGGGATAAAAAACATATACACTATGAGCATTTTTTTTTTTTTTAATATGGATGAAAACATGTATCTTTTTTTAATGAAATATAAATTTTTTCTTCTTCTTCTGAAAAAAAAAAATTGTGGGATCAAGAGATTGGGCATTTTCATCTTTGATTAACATAACATTTTTAGTTATAAATTGATGGTGTATGTCATCCCTCCAGAAATAGCAAAACACAGACAATGAGCTATGCTCATTCTCGAAAATAGACTTACACCTAACTTTCCAAAGGATGAATAAAGTTGAAATCCACAAGCACTATCATATCCTAGAGAAAGCAATACAAATAAGAAAATGAACAATTGTAGCACACCATTGCAACGTGTCCTAAAAAAGAGTTGAATATTGATCCTCAACATACCTCCAACAACATTTGGAAAATGAACACTCTCATAAAATATGCTTCACAGTCTCTGAGTAGTGACACACCAAACATAGCCGATTTGAAAGCCCATTCTTGGCCAACCAAGCCTTGAATGGGATCCCTTAATAAATCACCAACCAAGCAAAAACCCTCAGCTTGTAAGAGAGTCAAACAAACCCCAAACTGTGAAGTTGATGCACATGTCTATCCTCCATATCAATGGACACCCATCTCACATTAAGGACTGGGGACAACATATGTCATTGATGAAGCATTGAATACAAATGTCAGCAGTCATGTTAGAAAAGCATGCAACTAAAACACCATCCCCAATCTCTTCAAAAAGGCCCTAGCATCCCAATGTTTTGAGTATGGGTTGCTTGCTTGAGACCATCCATCTATTATGGAGTTGAGGAGCCTTATGAGGTTGCCTACTTAAAGTCAATTTCGAGAAGTATGGACTACTAGATAGTGTTCTAGGTCCACTCCATAGCATCCCATGCTGAAACCATTATGTCAAGGGTAAATATCCTTTGAACAAAATCAGTTGACTCCCGATGCACCACATATCATTCAACCAAACAGATCCACAAAGCCAATGCCTTAGCTATGATTTTATAATCACTTATGAGCAAAGTAATGGGTCACCAACCCCCAATAGAGTTCCTCAATGCACTCTTCATAATAGGCTTGATCAAACCTTGATTAAGGATATTTGAGAGTCTACCTAAGGTGAAGACTTAAGAGGCCAAACAACATAAATCATCACTAATGGAATTCTGCATGACCTTGTAGAGCCCACAAGAAAGGTTGTCTATACCTAACGACTGACCATTCTACATGGAAGTCAAAGAAACATATAGCTCATCCCACAAAATCTCTCTATCCAACATGTCTCTATGACCACTAGATACTTTGTAAAGAACAAACCTGCAGTGGGCATCTCTAATAGGTGCCACCACATCTGTTAGATTATACGAAGCAAAAATATTCTAAAAATGGGAACTCAATATACCACTGGCCTCATAAGGGTCCTTTGCGAGAGATCCATTTTCCCTATGAAGACTAAGCACCCTATTAGTAGCCACCTCTTGCTTGAGGAAGTCAAAGTAGAATCCAAACCCTTCATCCCCCTCCTAAATCCATTGAAGATAGGAATGGAACCAAGCACCCCTAGCAATATAATCATCACCTCTGCACACTACCATCTCCAGCCTCACAGCCTCCTCCTGACGAGTAACATTATGAAGATCCTCCTCCAAAAATATGTGAATCTCCTCAAGCCTAAGTTGAGTTGCTTACAACTCTTTTCTCCTCTTGTGGGTCATCATCCACCCCCAACCACACATAGAATTAACAGTGCAATAAACCACAACCTCCCACCAAAGAATCCATCCATGGGCTCTCATTGGCTTAAGGTAGAGAGTCCAAACTCTCTATACCGGGGCATGAAAATCTATTAGTTGTAGATGGGATATTCAACTTTAACAATGAAGAAGGAGACAAATCAACTTCATGAACCAAAGAGATCAAAGGCTAGATCGAAAAGTGATCAAAACCTATATCACATCCATGTGGAGAAATCTTCCTTAAAAAGACATATCCTCTCAAGGTCCATAGAATTGGTCCATAGCCTGCACCCTGATCATACTCCTCTCTATAGTTGGTCCAAGTGAACCAACTACCATAGTCTAACCCCTTTTGCTTCCAAATGGGGTCAAATATTTGAAGTCCTTACACTAACAACATGCCTACTTCTGTGCTCCACTAATCACTAAACCTAAGTCAAAAAATATCTCACCCTCCTACTCCACCATGCTAAAATCCCCACAAACAATCCACTCCACAGCGGGGAGAGAGGATATCATCCAATCCCAAAGTCTACTATGCTATGCACTAAGATTAGGAGCGTATGTTGCACATAAACCGATCAACCAATCCTAGATCAAAACAGTGACCCAAACACACCAATCTATCAAATTCACGCCAAAATCTCCCAAAAAAATTACAAATAGGATGAAAGGGAAGCCACCACCCCTCCACTCCCCTGACAATGCCCTAAAGTTGAAAAATCTATCAAATTCACGCCAAAATCTCCCAAAAAAATTACAAATAGGATGAAAGGGAAGCCACCACCCCTCCACTCCCCTGACAATGCCCTAAAGTTGAAAAAGGGTCATTCCAACAATAGTTCATCTGATTTCGAACCTCAAAACCTACCAACTTGACTTTTTGTAAGAAAACAACATCCAACCAAAAATGTTGTAACACTGCTCAAACAATGTACTTATGACTGGAAATCGTTATTGCTCTTATATTCCAGGATAACAGGGATAGCTTCATTATAAAGGAAGATGAAGATCTAAACTATTGAATCTGTTATCTATCTCAACACCTAGAAAACGACGACGGTGAGTGAACCATTATGTCCTTATAGGACTTCACCTATGGCTTGGGGCTCAAATCACCAACAAACCTACCCACATGAGTGGGGAAGGAAACTTCCTTCCGCTTGTTAGATTTAACCTGCCAGCGAGACTCAGTCTACACGCTATTGTAACTAGAAAGGACCGATCCTCCCCATAAAATAAGACCAAAGAATTGGAGTGCTTAACACTACCCCGCCATTATGTCAAAGCTATTGCCCCTAGGATAAACCACAAAGCTAGTCAAGCCCTTCACTGAGACTAACCC
>CBVK0102708598.1:0-20629 GCA_900067695.1 Picea abies
CTATCTCTTGGAAGATAATGTGTTCCAAGAAGAACTATACCTATGGAAGAACAACAAGATAAGAATGGATATCATCAGATAATACACATGAAAGGATGAAATACAAATCATGTGGAAGCTATTGCAAGATAGGCTGAATCAATCACGAAGAGACTTAGAAGAAGCAAAGACAGAAAAAAGTCAGCAATCGAGAGGAAATTGGAAAAAGACTTATGACGTTTTGTAGAAGACAACAAGACAGAAGTGTGGACTCTGTCAGACAAAAGAGCCAATTATATATTGCATAAGACAATAAGGATGCAGATGGAAGCGTGGACTCTGTCAGACGGAGGGAGCCGATTATATGCACTTATACATGAAGCAAGGGTTAGGAGGGAGCTAATCCTATGATCCATTGAAGATGATGAAATGTATATATCCATGGTAGAAACCATGAAAAACAATACGTGTTCAGCTCAACCGTAGAAGAAGACCTCTTCGAAGAAAAGCCTTAAAGTATTCCTGGTTGTCCATCCAGATCCGTGATCCTATGATGAAAGGAAGAAGTGGAATCTCTAGAACATGGAATCTCCATGAATCCAAGAGATAATGAAAAACATGAAGAAGAACATGAAGATTCCAAGAAAGAAAGAAAAGCCAGAACAACCAGTCATTACATCAATAATCACAAGATTACCAAGCCTGATATGAAAGCAATCAAGCAGAAGAACTGAAAGTTGTGATGAAGAATAGTGTATGGAAGACTTATGAATGAAAGCATTGCAAGATCTAGAACCAGAGGTTCTCTCAGATGGAGGGAGAAGACTATGATGATTGATTGTTCTAGTACACCAGACCTATCTCTATATAAGTCATTATATCATCCGCAACATCCATGAGTTGGAGTTCTACATCAGATGAATGCAAAGAATGTTCTCCAGAGAAATTGAATAAAGAGCATATGAAGAGCAATCTCAAGACTTTGAGGCATACTAGAAAGAGACTCCTATATGCAGATAAGAAGAAGACAACTTGGTGGAGAACCTCCAGTGCACAGCAGAAGCGTGGTGAAGATTTCCTAGATAACATCAAGATGACTTCTCAGTAAATCAGATCTCATAATGACAGAAGAAGTGCCACATGAATATGTTGCAGTTTTCCAACTATGATATACTCTATTGTTCAGATCTACATGAAGCCTTCACAGTGTTCCAGACTAAAATACATTTGAAATCAAGC
This sequence comes from Picea abies, assembly GCA_900067695.1. Classification (NCBI taxonomy): domain Eukaryota; kingdom Viridiplantae; phylum Streptophyta; class Pinopsida; order Pinales; family Pinaceae; genus Picea; species Picea abies. Next base: position 1,219 of record CBVK0102708598.1, read on the forward strand.
ATTACATTATTCATGATGAATTCCAGAAAGGAGAAAATGATTCTCCAATACATATCTCCACATATGAGCAGATAAGCAGACATTTTGGTAAAGCCTCTATCCAGGATGAAAGAGTTTGTGTACTCAAGTCAGAGCTCATGGAAACAACTTCCTTCTTATTGAAAAGGGAAGAAATAACTCTCTAAGTTAGGAGGGAGCACTGAAAACATTATTGAAGACATTCACCTTTAAAATTGAAAAATAATCCATCTTGGACAGATGCTTTCCTGTTCGGAAAGTGGATTGAGATTTCTGACGGACAGTGACTTCCCATTGTAGTTAACATGGGAGGCAGACTAATTGTTGATGTATCATAGACAACGACTTCCCATTGTAGTTAACATGGGGAGTGGTCTAGGATAGTCATTCTTCTTGGCAGTCACTTTGAGTAGTGGTCAAGTAGAATGGTCCGCCTTGCCGGGCAGTCATTCTTTCGAAGTTCACAGTTGTGAGCAGTTTCGAAAAATGGTCTGTTTTGGAGGTTGATGCAGGACAAACATTCCTTAGGGTTATACATTCTCTCCAGGGTGCACTTTGATAAGTGTAGGAGGAATGACCCAGGGTGGGGAATGGTCCGAACAGTTATTCCTTAGGGTTATACATTCTCTCTAGGGTGCACTTTGATAAGTGTAGGAGGAATGGCCCAGGGTGGGGAATAGTCCAGGCTCAACAATCAGGGACAATCATTCCTTAGGGTTTATACATTCTCTCCAGGGTGCACTTTAATTAGTGTAGGAGGAATGGCCCAGGGTGAGGAATGGTCCAAACATTTCTTAGGGTTTATACATTTTGTCCAGAGTGCACTTTAATCAGTGTAGGAAGAATGGCCCAGGGTGAGAAACGGTCCAGGCTCAGAAATTAGAAATAATCCTTCTTCCTTGTTTGTGAAGAATAGGGCAGATAGCCCATTGCTGATGAGGGCAGATATTCTTTCAGATCTCACTAACGTGAGTGAAAGATTGGCCCAAATGATTCAGTTTATCTTTAACAATATTTTTCTGTGCAGGTTGCTATCAGAGGATTGTTATGAAGACAGTAGATATAGACTACTGTGGTGGATGTGCTCCACTGTTTGTGAGGCAGATATTCTTTCAGAGCTCACAGATGTGAGTGAAAGATTGGTCCAAATAATTCAGTATATATCATAACATTGTTTCTATGCAGATTGCTATCATATGTTTGTTATGAAGATTGTATGACAGTAGATGAGGACTACTGTGGTGGATATATTCCACTATTCGCAACCATTACGTTGCTGATCAAGTACTTGTGTGTTACTTGGATTGTAGTTATGTACTACTATGAATAGACACAGTTGTGTTCTATCCTTGTTCTAATTGCCTTGAAGACTATCAATAATTTATTGGAGATAATTATCATTTAGATGAATGATGAACAGAGATTTTCCAGACGGAAAACAGTTCAGAGCCTTTACTCCTCTTATCACTCTATGGTGAGAGTGACTTATCCAACATCATATCTAATTACTCAAATGAAGTATGGTTTCAAGAGATGATGCAGCTGATGGTGATGGTGATGCTCATGATCTAGTCATGAAATAGTCTAGATGACTATATTGATGCTATCGGGTAAATGGTATGTTTTGTGCTCAAGTCCATTACCTGTAAATACCTCTCTAGTTAGGAGGGAGTGTTAATATTATGGTAGTTGCGGGAGGTATTTACCTCCACGTGTGAACCTGACGAGAATAGAAGGCTCCGGGAAGCAAGAGAAACCCTAATGAGTTGGCTAATAAGCCTAGAAGCCTTGTCGGCTTAAGAAGATAATTTATATTAGGTTATTAGCCTCCAAGAGAAGAAGTCGGCCAGAAATAATAATAATATACTAAACAGACACATATCCAAAAGGAGAAGTCGGCCCCAACGAATCTGGCATAACCGGTATAAATACAGGGCACCGGTTCTCATTTGACAACAATCTTAGAATTGCAGTTCCCAATTTGGTGCACACTGCAGCTCCAGTTTGGTGCGCACGTGTGGAGGAGGACTGTAGGTGCAGCTGCAACAACAACTATTTTCAGTGTTGGCTTGGACTATCTATGTGCGAGGGTTTGGACTATCTGATCAGCTTTTTGTGATGCGCTATCCTTGGGGAAAGGTGCACTACCCTTTGTTTGGCTATCTAGCCTAGGGTTTGCTTCCGAAGCAATTCTCAATCAAGGTCAAGGTGCTCGGAGGGTGGCTTCGGCCTATTGTTGGGTGACGAGGGTATCGTCAATGGTAAAATGAGCACACCATCTTCTATATTCTAACAGACCAATCCGCAAAAGGGGATTTGGTCATTTACAAAGCCCGACATCATCGATCCACAAAGGGAATTGATCTAATCAATAATGACTCAATAATAAATAGAATACTCTTTGCAGTTACAATATTTCAACAATAACTTGGATAACATATACAAGTGCATACCATTGGAGTCCTGTAGCATCGTCCAACTTGTCTTCCAATATGAAACTAGATATCATCTTGACAAGAAGAGATTAGATTCATTGATTAGAATAAGCTAGAAATTCTAAAATTTCAACTTTGATCACAAAATTAATTTGACCAGAAGTCAACCTTTGAATTTGACTTTGACCGATCAACCTTTGACTTTGACCAAAAAATCAAACTTGATGTTTTTGCTAGTTGAGGGTACCAAGAGGTGCGCTAGGCTAGGGCGCACTAGGATCTCAAGGAATTAGGTCAAATGCTTCTCCAGAAGTACCCAAACACAAGGGTTAGGGTTTGTTGTAGCTACATAATCAGAAGACCTAGCTGCAACTGTAACTGGTGTCGTAACGAGCTTAACAAATAACTTCCCAATCTATCTTCTAGTGGTTAGACTGTCTAAAGATAGTGTGGGCCCATAACTTGTTAGAATTAAAGAGATGTGCTCATTTTTCCATAGACAATATAGCAATATTTTCACCCAACCATAGGCTCGAAGCCACCCCCGAGCACCTTTAACCTTGACAGACAGAATAATTCCGGAAGCCAACCAAGATAGCGTACCTCTCTCCAAGACTAGTGTACCAAGCAAAGAATCCAAACCATAACCAAGTAGAAAGTCCAATCATAACCAAAAGCCAAAATCCCAAATCCCAGTTGTAGTAGCTGCAGCTGCACTCCCTCTCCAAACTTGCACATGACTAGTCTTATGCAGTTGTGAGAGTGTGTATGATAAATGAGCTCTAGCTCCCTCTTATTTATAGTGCTCTTTGTCACCTGTCCAGGCCGACTTCTTCTTTTAGAGGTTACCACTTAAATATTAATTTTTTTCTTGAGCCGACATGTCTTCTAGGGTTTCTACACATCTGTTTAGGGCTTCTCTTGCTTCCCGGAATATTCTAGTCTCGTCAAAGGTTACATGTAGAGGTTAATACCTCTCGCAACTACCATAATATCAACAAGAGATGATGTAGATGATACTCCAGATCACGCCAGTACAACTTAGATATGATGCATTCACATCATGCTAGTATGACTTAGAGGTGATGCAGCTGATGACATTGTTAATGCAGGAGGATATCAGATGATATGATTGCTATGGAGACTGTATGTCTCTGGACAATAGTTGTATGCTACTGTGGTGGATGTGATCCACTGGTAGTGACTGTATGTCACTGGTTAGTAGCTATGTGCTACTAGGAGTGGTTGTGTACCACTGGATAGTAGTTGTATACTACTATGGATAGACACAGTTGTGTTCTATTGGATGGCATTGTTTTGATTGACATGGAGACTATCTAGATGGATAGTGATGATGGTGCTTGTGATTTGATCTATGTGATCATGAGATAGGCTTTGTGGCTATGATGATGCTACCGGTTGAATGGTTTGTTTGTGCTCAAGACCATTGCCTTTAATACCTTCCTAGCTAGGAGGGAGTGTTGTTGTTACGGTAGCTGCGGGAGGTATTAACCTCTACATGTAACCTTTGACGAGACTAGAATATTCCGGGAAGCAAGAGAAACCCTAAATAGTTGGTTAATAACCCTAGAAGACAAGTTGGCTCAAGAGAATAATTTATATTAAGTTATTAGCCTCCAAGAGAAGAAGTTCGCCTAGTTAAGTGACTTGGAGGACTATAAATAGAGGGCGCTTTGAGCTCATTTGCACTCACTCACTCTCACAACTACATAAGGACTAGTGGTGCACATGACTGGAGGAGAGCTGTAGTTGCTGCAGTGGTGACTTGGTCTTTGGTTTATGGTTTGGACTTTCTGCTTGGTACGCTAGCTTTGGAGAGAGGTACGCTACCTTGGTTGGCTATTGGTTCTAATGATTGCTTCCAGAATTATTCCGTCTGTCAAGATTAAGGTGCTTGGGGGTGGCCTTTGTGCCTATGGTTGGGTGACAATATAGTGATATTGTCTATGGTGAAACGAGCACACCTATTATTTTAACACATCAAACATCACAAGGCTTCTTCAAGGGAGGAGCATTCTACAAGTGGGTAAAGGCAAAGTTAACTCAAGGCAAAGGCAAAGGGCAAAGGAAAGAGGACATAAGCTTAGCAAAGGAAGAAGGGTGCACCAAGGTAAATGCGCCTTTGTTCAAGGGATAGCAGGCACATCTACAAGGAACTCCAAAGCATCCAAAGTTGGGTTGCTATTGTATCAGGTTCACTTGTATTTATTTCCTTGTTGTACTCATGCTTTGAGATCTCCAAATATATACATCTATCTCTAACTGGGTTTCCCCATGTGGGGGTTTTTCCAGGGTCATGTTGACCAAAAACATGATTTGTTTTGTCATGCATGCTTCGTTATTTTCATCCTTATTAGTTGTTAAAGATCCTAGATGAGTGTTATATGTTTTAAGGTATTTGCATGTGCTAACACCAGTTACGAAAACACTTGCAAAGACACCTTAAAAGAGCATTTAACCATCAGTTTGAAGGCAGAATTTGAGGCAGAATTTTCAGACCTGTTTTCTGTTCTAAAACAGCAGGAAGGACAGTTTTGTTATCTCAAACTTAGAGCCCAACAAGAGGTCAAAGACAGACCTGTTGGGCAGTCTTCTAGTTCCTCGAAAATCTACACCAACCTTTCCTCAATCTTCAAAGTGTTCACCATGGTGACCTGCCCAGAACAAAACAAGAATCTGCAAAAACAAATCTGTTGTTCTTGTAGTGACAAGACTCGCTCTTTTCCTTCAAAGCCTCAGTTTGATACCATGTCAATTTTTCATATGCAACTAATTTCAGATCTGAAAATTACTTCCAAGTGATTTCAAACAGTAAACCCTAGCTGTTATCACTGAACAATTTTACACTGAAATTATTGACGAAAATTACAGCAGTGGAAATAGCAAGATCAGAAATAAATCATCAATGCACTTGAGACAAAATTTTATGTTCTGTAAATTGTCAAATTCAGAAATTTCTGAGGGCAAAATCAGCCCTCCCAACTGTCCCAATTTCACCAAATATGAGGACAAATCAGTTCTCCCAAAATAGAAAAATCAACAAACCAACCTTAGCAAAATCCCGGGACAAATTCCCATGCAACCTGCGACAGACCACCTGTACAGTTTGTTGACGTCAGCCATACGACTGCTGATGTCAACTGTACGGGCCTGCACAACTGCTCAAAAAATTTGCACGTGTGGCCTCAAATGTGCAACCTGTCTGTTTCTGTTGTACGACAGTCACACGTGTGACTGTACAGACTGTTCCTTACCACACGTGCGGTCTGTCCATACTGTTTTCTCACATGTGTGAGCTGTCTCTTCACACATGTGGCTCCTCTCACACGTGTGGTTGGTCTAGCTCCTCACACGTGCGGTCCTGTTCCTCTTTCCTCACACGTGTGGTCTTCCTTGGCTGAAAACAGAAACAAAAATCTCCAAGAACCCTAGGTCAGATTGCAAAAATTGCAGAATTTCCCTTGCCAAAATTTCCAAGATCCTAGCACAAGTGCACACTCACTTATGCTAACTCTATAATGACACAATGAGATTTGTCACAATCTCTCCTCTCCTTCTATAGGAGTCTAATGAGGGAGTTTAGGAACCCCTTCTAAACTCAATATTAAATTATAATATTTTATTCCTCTTTGTGGGTGTGACGCCCCAACACAAGCCCACAAATCCTATCACCAAGCCCATGAAGCCCTAGCTTCATCCCAGGGCATTTTCACTGAAACGAAAGAGTAATCTAGTGCCAACGAAGATTCCCACATGCCTGACACCATGGCCTCTAGTGAGAATACGTCCCGAAGCTACAAAAGCATCAATTCAAATTTGAATGCCAATCATGGCATTGGCCTCTCTTTGTCTACTTTCAGTTTCTATATAGGGATGTATTCTTAATGTATTGTAGAAATCTTGCTCTATAGTCCTATTGTGGCATCTTACATTGTATGATGTACTCTATGTAATACATCCATCTCTATGAAAATCATTTTGAGTTAATTGGGTGAATATCTCTTTATATTCCTCGTGTGTGTTTATTTGTGCTTCTTGTTATATCTTGTTGCAACACATCTTTATAACCTTGACATTCCTTGGAATTTGTGGTTGATCCTATGCCTCCCCCGGGTGCATGGATCATTGGATTATAGAGGAATGGTGCATAATAGTTAAAAGAGGTAGTGGTGAAATTATGTGAAAGAATGCCTTTCTTTGTAGTATATATAGTGGTTAAATAATCCCATCTTAAGTCAATCTAGTTTTCTTGAGTACATTGCCACAATTATTATCATAGTGCACTAAGGCTATCCTGGTCAAATATTCTCCACTGTCACACATTTGTACTTAATAGGGCCATCCAACATTGTTCATTGGCTCGCACCCCTTGCGCTCCATGTGCTATAGTGAGGGCTTCTAGGAGGATCAGAGCTGCTTGGGGGAGCTGTGCCCACTGGACATCTACTTAAAGATGCATTACTAGTCTCTTTCCTTCTACTATGAGTTCTTCGGCCCTGGATGTTAGGAGTGGTCCTAACTCTTTCTTCGGCACTAGATGTTAGGAGTGGTCCTAACTCTTTCTTCAACCCTGACCACCACTGGAGTAGGTGGACAGCAACCCAAGACTACCGCCAGGGCCTTTTCAATCCAAGCCACTCTCCAACGGACATTATCCGGCAAGCACTTGGTGTTGACATCTGCACTATTGATTTGGATGATGAGTAGGTCTAACTCCCTCCTCCCCTTGTGGCAGCTGCATCTTTGTCCAAGCTATGTTTCTTTATTGGATCTGCACTTTATAGGGTTTTCCTTTTTGGGATAACCTAGTTGTATGCCTATGCTTATGTCATTTTGTTTCTTGCTTCTGTTGTACTCATATTTCATTTATTTCATCTCATTTTAAGGTAGGGTGCACTTTTGCACCCCTATGTTTTGGTTTGGCTATTGTTGTTGGTTGTAATCCCCTGTTCTTTTGAACTATTTTGGTATTTAGTGGAAATTAATACAATTTTCAATTTTTTACATAGATGTGCTTCCTCTTCTATGATTGTAGGGTATCTATCCTTTAGCACATTAAAGATGGGTAATGCTAGCTCAATTCTTAGAGTAGTTCTTGTAGTTGGGGCCATGAAACACGTTTCTTGTTGCAAATGTTGTATAAGTTTGATTCACAGTTTTAAGGATAGAATTAATTTTTGGGGCAGACAGTCAACAACTTAAAAATAAATTCATAATACACAGATTAAAACTGTCATTTTTACTGATGCTTATTGCAAAATGATTTTGATCCATGAGATTGGTCTTACCACAGAATGGTATCTCAGGTTGCTTTGGTATTAATTTTAAGTTCAGTGAATACATGTGATCCCCTTCTTGTTTGCTGAAAAATAGCATATCCTATTCACATCCGATAGTGAAATGCTTGGTGTGTCTCATGATGCCCTTGAATGAATTGGAAAGCTAGTCTTTGGTTTGAATTGCACTCTAGGATGAACTCATTGCATTTTTATAGGAGAGAACTATATTAGAGTTACCTATATGTATCCTCTTGATATCCATCTAATTATAGTGCAAGCTCTGCTCATCCTAGGGAAAATTCATCACCAAATTTTATTGAACTAAAATGAAATTTTGTCTCATAAAGACGACTTCATGTATGTATGGTTCTTAACATGCAGATAGTGAAAGCATTACATTACTGAAGCAGTATGAAAAGGACACTGAGCCTATTGTATCACAGAGCTGTGAAGTGGCACTGAGCATGCTTGAGTTTGAGCAATCTGGCAAGTCATTTGAGGTAAAGTGCTTGGGTTCCTATTTCTTTGCTAATTGTATAGGTACAGTTTATTGTCCACAGTTGTGTCTGTTCTGATCATTGGTCATTTTTTGCAGTACCTGCTCTTTCAGTCACCAGAAGTGCATTGAGATCTTTTCTTCTCTCATTTGAGAGTTAGTGTTGTTGACAACATTGCTAAGTGGTATTCACCTGTTATGAAAATATCTTCACATTGTTAAAACTTGAAATTTAAAAGGTAAATTGACAATGCTGTATTCAGGCATGGATAAAGCTCAAAGTCATTTTCTGTGTTTTCCATGATAGTGCAAGTCAACTCCTAGAGTTGCATTTTGTTGAACTGAAAGTTGCATCTGTTTATTTTGGTGTCCAACATCTCAATAAGGTCAAACTCAATGTTGTTTAACTGGAATCCAATTGGTCAATTAAGAATTGAGTTTTTTTTGGTTTGATCGTATATATTTATTACTGAGTTGAAATCCATCTTTCCATTACTTAGTACAGCCCATGATTTTCCATTTCTTGTGATGTGATGTGTTGAACATTCCTTTTGAATATGGAAATTGTTACTGCTCAAACTCTCACCAATGGAAAGTCCTGCCCTGCGAGGGAGAGCTTGGGGCAATGGATAGGCAAGCTACCCACTGTCACCTCAGCGGCCTTGCTTCTACACTTCTAGGCTAGGGTTTCTAACCTAAGGAGGGTTTTCCTATGGGGTCAAACTAGATTCTATTGTTGTAATCGGATGGGTGAGGACAAGGACTTGGTTTGATTCAGGTTGACTTCTCAAAAGGAATGGCTCAAGATAAACAAGAGAAGACAAATGCTCAGTAAATGCTTGGAAATTAGAGATTGCTTGCAAGAATATTCTATGTATCACATCAAAACGCCATTATTCATCATCAATAACCAATTACCATGCAATGCAGAGTATTCAATGCACAACTTGCAAGGTACAAGACAATATGTTTCCTTTACAAGATCATGTCAATCGTCATCAAATACCGATTTACCAATGGGATGCAAAGTGTGATATCAATGTAAAATATGTAAGGTAAAGTACTAGTGCAGTGCAATTACAGACAATTCATCATCATTTACACACCAGAGATTATTAAAACACAAGAATCAATGTAGCATGTACTCAGAGTGAAGCTTAGAGTATATGTGAGATCCAACTATGATATCTGAACGCTGTAGTAAGAAACTCTACATGACAAGTATCTCAGCAGTGATAAGGCAATTCACATGAACTTGTTCTAGCTCCAGATTGCAAGCACGAGTATCAGGTGCATTTTTAACCAAATTTCCAGTGTAATATCACCCACATTTATATGTTTGTATCACAGAGATGTAAACCAATGCCAATAATGTTCAAACTCCCATCAAACTCTGCATGTGATATGAACCATCATGTGTTATAGACTCAGAACTTTACTGTAAGAAAACACAGAGAAGTCGGACCTCAAGAAATTATGGGTATAAGGAACGATGTGCTCCTTTGCAGAGTCGTTGACATGCTCAAGGTATCATCACACGTTTGGGGGTTGAACAAAATCATAAGACAGTAAGACACTTGCCCCATACACAGTCATACACCCTCATTTACTCACTTTATACTTCTGCAGTTTTAGGACAGTCAAAGACAGAGATGCAGGACAGCAAGTTAAAGGGAACAATGGGCTCATTCATAAGGTCGTTGGGGCAACTTTATAGCTGATTCGATGTCAAATGAGGAAGGCTTAAGGAAACCATCCAAACGTTTGCATGGAAAAGGATTGAAATGGTGCCAAAACAAACTTTGCTTCTGCAGATTAGGGCAGCAGATTGAAACAGGGGACAGCCAGCAAGGATGAGGTAACGATCAGCATTCAGGATGGACTTTGCACTTTCTGTTCCATCTATTTGAAATCTGGAATGGCTAAGAACAAGGAGCCCTTGCAACGCTGTTCAAAGGAGGTGAAATATGCCTTGAATCCTCACAAGTATATTCAGTGTGACTTCAGAATTTGGGACAGTCAGCAGTCAAATATTAATAGCTCAAGGAGGTCGTACAAGTATGATTCTAGGGGCTGCACCAAATAGATAGGATAGATCAGATCTGAAGTAAAAGAGGCAAAGATTAGCCTTAGGGTTTGATAGGGTAAGTAGAATAGGCAATGAAATAGACAAATTCAAACCCTTCTAATAAAATGCTATCAACAAATAAATTCAAGTGGAAATAGGCTAGCATCAATTGGGAAAAATATATATATCGATTAGGCCCAAAATGATATAGCAAAAGGATCAAACATGATGAAAACCCTAGATCATTAAAACAAAAAAGAAAAGGAAGATATTGTTTTGGTTTTTTGGGTGGTTGAAGAAAATGAAAGACCAGTGCCTCTGGAGGGCTATGGGGTCACTATGTCAAATCCAAGTGAGGTCTAGGGTTTATGACAGGTTAATGTTGATGGAACCCAAAGGATTTCCCTTCAAGTGTTACCTGGGGTTAGAAGGTTCCCTTCAAGGTTGGATGGGAGGATCGGTCCATGAAGAAGCCTTTTCCGGAACTATCAAGGTGAACTTTAAGGTTGGCTAAGAAAAATGACAGAGCCCTAGGGCGTCCTACCTTAATGCATGAACAATAACTTCAATGATCAAAGGGGGAGGTTAGAAAATTTATCTTGAGAACCCTTCCAAGTGGAGCATTTCACCCTTCTTTGGCCCTGTAGTAACCTTTTTCTTCCAACAAACCCTGAACAATGCTTATATAATCCTTGAAACAATAGCTAGATATTCACACAAGAAAATAAATAGATACTCAAAGAACTCTTTAAGCCAAGTTTCTCATTAATCTCCAACGATTTGAAATGGAGGTCTCTTACTTTTATAGGTGAAGAGCCTCCTCAAATACAATACAATACAATGTGCTAGCTCAATACCATAAGCTCAAAACCATTAGCCCAGTCAAAACCATGGGACAATACAACCAATGTCATAATAAATCCTTCAAAATGCTCCAAGAGTGAAGCGACCTTCTAGAAGAGGTCCAAATATAATAAAATATGCCACATGTGGACAAGAGAGAGAGAGAGAGGTTCGCCCCTCAAAATCATCACCAACGTCCCATCAAAAGAGGAAAAGATGAGCCAACTAACGTCCAAAGATCCCCAACCTCCTCCAACCAACTCCCTCAAACTAAGGAATGATCCAAATGTGCAATAATAGCCTCCCAAAAGATGACGTCACTCTCACACGTGGGAGTCGTCCAAGTGTTAAATCATCATGAGAGGCACGTGTGGGCTCCTCTAGGTGAACGCTCAAATAATAATCAAATAATGGTGCCACATCGTCATAGGGTTGAAGTAACCATGTTTAACCACCTCTATACCGTGTAACCAACCCCTTCAATGCATTAAATGCTCCCATGTGTGGTCCAAGGAGGGGAAATAATGCATGAGTGTGAATGCAATGCCCAACTAAGCAATGAGGTTGAATGTGAGTGGTCCATGTGGCATGTGTGATGGCATGGCATCGATGTCATGGCTTGATGCACTATCTCAGATCTCGATGCAGTGATACATATCCCAATGCGGTACATGGATCCCAAGACAAATGTCACAGATCCCAATGTTTGTAGATATAATCATACATGAGTACATGAATGCTAATGCAACATCATGGACCTTGAGGCATGGTACACATATTTCAATGCATAATACTCACTTGAAGTAATGGGTCTAGCCTCTTAGCAAGTCGTTAATTGGTAGCACCTGGTGACATCGCTTAATGCAATGTAACAAATGAGGGTTAGTTTTAGTACTTTACTAAGTCTTACCAAAAGGAACAATATTAATCCTTGTACATGCATCAAGTCCTAGGACAACCCATATTTACGAAGTACCTAGGTGAAAGATATATGAATAATAATGATGAAAGGGAAGGGGAAACAAGTTCTTGCAATGACTCTCAAAGTCTTAGACATGCATATGTCTTTTTATTCATTTATTCATTCATCTAGCTTTCATGAGCTAGGATTTTTATGCATAATAGCCTTTGAGAGGGAGCTGAGCATGGAGTTACCTATCCTCGACATTGTTTCTTACTACCCCTTTAAGCCTTCTTCCTTAAGTCTTCATTTTATTGAACAAGTCCCTTTTATTTAGATATTCATAGACAAGACATGGACTAGGGGCATTGGCGTCATAGTGAGAGGGCATTGCTCAAGCTTTATATTTGAATTTTGAGTTTAGTTTTTCACCTCTTAGCCTTATTGGCTTCATTGATTTAGGGTTTTATCAAATTGACCTTTCCTTTTGACCTTTGAGAAATCATACATGATTAGGATGCAATTTTTATATGGATGGAATGAATGAAAATGGGACGGTGGAAAATGGCTTGCATGGTTAGGATGTGGACACTGCTATCTAAGCTAAGCACCTAGTAGTACATATTAACTCAAGAAACAACACACTTCTAACAAAAAACATGTTCCCCAAGGTACTACAAGGCAAATAATAAAACCATGTAATGTTATGAAGTGCTACTAGATATCGTTAGGTGTTTAACTCTTTACAATGAACTAAGAAGTTATATCATCACATCCAAATGAACATTGATACATGGAATGTACAAATGAAGCATATTGAAACCATACTGTACCATCCATGGTGCATGTGTCATTTGAGGAGTGAGGAATGAAGGTGAGCTATACCACAACTAAGCTAGCAAGATCATACATCTGGTGGACATCAAGAGAAACTCTGTCTAGATTTGGGGAAGATGAGCATGCCATCTTATGCAAGCAACAACATGACATCCTTTTGAGGGTATTCAAAAGTTATCACCCTAGAGGGGGTAACAAAAATAATTATTGATATGGAATTCTCATGTGAAGTGCTTTTGGGGTAAGGTAGTCATATTTTTAATGATTGGTGTTTAGCAGTTTTACAATTATGTTGAACTATGTTACTCTTTTGGTCTCTTAAAAATAATTGTGTTTATGTATTGTATAACTAGATCACTTTCATTGCTGTTTTGAGTAAGACATTCATTCAAAATTGTGGATTTCTAGTATGAATGATGTAAGTACATATTGAGGCCATTGATTGAATTTCAGTTGATATTTGAATAGGTAACAAATCTATTGAGCAAGAACACATGTAACACATTGTTCTAAATATTACAATGATTTTTCACGTCTCTAACTTGCATTGTAAGTCTAATTTGGTCAAGCTCACTTGGTGTTGAAATGTTGCAAACCATGTAACACATTGTTCTAAATATTACAATGATTTTCACATCTCTAACTTGCATTGTAAGTCTAATTTGGTCAAGCTTACTTGGTGTTGAAATGTTGCAAACCATGTAATACATTGTTCTAAATATTACAATGATTTTCACATCTCTAACTTGCATTGTAAGTCTAATTTGGTCAAGCTCACTTGGTGTTGAAATGTTGCAAAATTTATTGTTATCACATTGCATGAAGGGTGAGTTAGAAATGAGTAAGTGGATTTAAATATATACAGTCTTTTCTAGTAAAATTGTGATATAATCAAATTTTAGTAAAAACCATATGTAAATTGGGTTGTTGAATTAGTTGTCCACAACATCCAAAATGGGAAATTATTAGACTAGGTGGCAATCTCATAATTTTTTCATTCTCTTCTTATAATTTGAAAATAGTTTGGTTGTGTGTTATATTCAAAATACTTGAATAGAAGCATATAGTAGGGTTTTATCAATTTGACCTTTGTGGAAATCACACCCTTTCCCATTTTGGGAGTATTATAATGGGTTCTAGCCATTGTATGCTACATAGAAATAATTCCTTTGATCGAGCTTTCACGATTGGGGGGTATTTATTTTTCCAAAGTTGTTTATGACGACTTATGTTCAACCGCACGAAACAACCCACTTGCATGGAGGAGATGGCTCATGAGGGGAAAAATGTGGCTTTGGGGGATTTGGAACTTGGTGGGGAGTATGAAACACTATTGCTTTACCCTTGTTTATTTTAAACAACACACACACACACACACACACACACACACACACACACACACACACACACACACACACAATATTACAAAGGCCCCCACTGTGCTTGGATGGCCTAGTGCTATTTGTCTCTCTTTTGAAAAAAATGTTACAAACCAAAATTTTGATCCATGACCTTTTATACATGCTTTCTAATTAAGCCCCTAAGCTTTATACCTCAAAACATAAGTATTATCACGATGAGGAAAATTCCTATTACAATAATACCTATTTATTACCCATAAAGATAGAACACCAATTGACCATAGACTTCCAATTTCAAAAATCATCATTGCAACAAAAATTAAACTAGACACATAAATGGTCTACTCACTAGTGGTTGACTAGTCACTTTATCGCTCATAGGGTGAGGATTTCCTTGGGCAAGTGATTATGTTCAATAATTTGACTCTTTATAGGATAGTTAGGATGAGCATGCATTGCAATAATCTACTTGATTTGCTTTTATAGGCTAGTCACAGTGCACCATCACCCAATCTTGAGAATGCCTCTCCAAGTAAGACAAGCAATCCATCGAAGCATGATAAAGAGTGACTTGCACCTCCAAGTCCCAAATCTTAGCTTCCACGACTGCAATTTTGTCATCAAATTGCTTGCTCTCTCTTTGTTATGTTGAAAGAGTTTCTCCTTTGAGTTGCACAACCATATTTTCCACACTATCAACTTCCTCACTCAACTCAATGTTTAGATCCTAAGTGCTCTACTCATAGCGCTGCATGCTTCCTTTTCTATTTATTTGTCTTTTGCTAGGGTGGTTGGCCAACAATGCCAATCATAATCCATAGTGGAGAAAACATGAGCCTTTGTAGAGAAAAAAAAAATACAGTGAAAAACATTCTCGCGAAAGCTTTGTAATGGGTGAACTCTACATTAAATATATGCCATTCAATGGGGACAAAGGAGGAAAATTTCATGCACTTGGAGGTTCCTTCAAGTCTTTTACACTTGCACCACTATGTGCTACTAAGCCACAAGATCATATGAACTATACCATGGTACCTTTAGGTTACAAGACCCAATCTCCTCATGCATACTCATCTACCAATATTTATAGTTCCCATTCCTCTCCATTAGCGCTTCATGCTCCACACTACATAGCTTGTTGTCATTTGTCAATTATCATCCCATCCCCCCATAGGAGGGGGTGTTGATAGAGCACCAAATTCTTCCACTCTTCATTGCCAACAACTCTCCACCACCTCCATTGAACAAATGTTGAATCACAATGCACCTAGCTCTCTCGAGTTCCTTCAACTCTTGCTACCTTGAACTGATTGGTGGAAGGCGGGAATTAACTTTTCCTTGACGCATTTCCCCACATGTTAAGGCCATGATGCTTCGTTGAGGGATGACTTTATTCCTCTAGAGAAAATCTGTCATATACA
Organism: Picea abies; assembly: GCA_900067695.1. Classification (NCBI taxonomy): domain Eukaryota; kingdom Viridiplantae; phylum Streptophyta; class Pinopsida; order Pinales; family Pinaceae; genus Picea; species Picea abies. The sequence continues at coordinate 16,899 of CBVK0102708598.1, forward strand.
TAAATAATGATAACTAGGAAAGGATAAATACAAGGGATAAATAAATAAACATCAAATAAAAATAAAATAAGATAGACATACTAAATAATAATAATAGTAATTAATAGTCATAACTCTTCAAGAAAAGTCACCAAGGTGACCCCTTAGAATTATTTATACAACCCCCCTCATTGTAAAAAGCATCATCATTATATCTATATCTATATCTATATAATAATAATAATAATAATAATCTATTTTTAAGGTCACGGTCAAGCCAACACACCAAATTGGTGTATGAGACCCCCTTGTTTGTGGGACAAGGGACCCCCCTCCGCCCAACGATTTCACTAGTAAAGTCTACGAAGGTATACATACCCTACCCCCTCTGGATTTGAATGTGTGACCTCTTAAGAGGAAACACATGTTCTTAACCATTATGCCCACTCAGGCTATATATATATATATATCCTCTCCCGCACCTTTTGTACAACCGCTATATTAATCGTTGTACACTTTTTAACTGCCAATTTTTGGTCGCGGTATTGTCTTGTGATTCATCACACATTTTGCAACTCTCGTACATCCTCCATTGAATTTTAGCACACAAACAATTCCTAACCATACAATCACCACAATGAATTAGATTTGTACAACCATACCACAATGATTTGTACAATAATGTTATGTACAACCTTAATTGTCATTAGTTGCTTCCTAGTTTGTACACATCAATTGTTGGACTGTTGATACATCATAGCAAAGACATGCAATTATGGAAATTTCAATAAATTCTAAGATTGTATAGCAATTAAACTTCATCAAAATTGATAAAAAAACACCCCTCTAGTGACTAGGAAGGTGGTAGATATTAATTCCACGATGGAGAAACTAGAGTGACAATGCAAGGAGGATCACAAGGACCTTAAGGAAATGATGGATAAAAACTATGAGGAGTTAAGGGAATAGATTAGACAAAAAAATGTTGAGCTAAAACAAGAATTAACACAAAACCTCAAATAGGCGATCATTAGAGACATAAATAATGAAATGAGACAAGGTATGGATAATTTGAAACAAGATATAATAGAATAAATCAAGCAAGAGTTCAACATAAGCATAAAAGACGAAATACAATCATGTATGAAGAGATTAGAGAAAATCCTCAAGGACAAGGAATCTTTCCTTGACACACATCCTCCAAATACAACCAATTCACAACCAAGTTCTCCAAGTACAACAAATCTACAACCAAGCATGTTCCCCAATGGCTTACCAATTGTTAATGTCAATCAATCACCACCCTTTTCAACTCCACCAATGTTCTGGTACTCGATGAGGGTAAAACTATAATTAACAAAATTTGATGGAGATGAAAAGCAAAGTGGCATGGATTAACAAAGTAAAATAATACTTTGAAATACATTCAATTTGACAATGAAAAAATATAATAGGTTTCCGTGCAACATTGGAGAACATGTATAATTAATACATGTGGTGGACGTTTGTGACTCATGTGTACTCTTATAGTTGGGATAAATTAAAAAATGATCTCTTTAAGATGTTTCAAGGTTTGACAGAGAATGACTCTTTTGCAAAACTTATCAGGATACAACAAAAATGTGATGTAGATGAATACACACATGAATGAGAAACATTGACAACACATGTATCCAACTTATCAAATGATCAACTACTTCAGACTTATGTGCATGGATTAAATCCACACATAAACAAATTATAAATGCATAATATTACAACCATGGAAAAGGCTTGATGGAAGGAAAAAGTTGTCAAAAATACCTTAGAAAGGTCAACCCAAAATTATGACAAGGTTTATTCAAGAGAATAATTATAGTTTGGAAGCCCAACGATGAAGGGAGGGAAACTGCAGATATTTTGGAGACAAGTGGTCACTAGTGCATAAATAATGATTGAAAGTCACATAAATATGAAGAGGAAAGAGAATTATAAGCCTCCATTAACACGATGAAGAAGACGAAAAGAAGGAAAATAACTGTGGTATATGTGTTAAGAAGTGGGCTCTAAGTCATAGATGTGCATCCGATCACTTATATCATTGCAAAATTATAGATGGAAATGAAGGGTTTTTTTTGAAGAAGACATGTTAGATTATGCTGATGATAAAATTCACCGAAGGTGTCATTAAATTCAATCACATTTATTAGGTAGACTAATAAGGAAGAAGAATTAAAGGTTCATAATGAAACTATAAGCCAAAAAGTGAAACCGTCTATAGTAAGATATACTCCACCTCGTCTAAGAAACAATGGTAATGGCCAAAGCCTTTCGGACAAAGAACTCACGATATCACTTGTGACAATTATTGAACAAATGGAACCAATGACATTAAAAATCAAGGAAAGTATAAAGAATAAAAATATCACTATCCTTGTAGAGTTTGGAAGTACACACAATTTTGTGGATCTCAATTTTGCAAAACAACTAAACCATTTTATATGCCTTGTGAAGGATCTCAATGCAAAGGTTGTTGAAGGTTAACAAGTCAAAGGAATAAGAAGGTGCCTTAAAGTTGTTGTATAGATCGCTTGGAACTACAAACTTGATGTTACACTCTACCACTCAATGGGATGGACATGGTGTTAGGAGAAAAATGATTGATGTAGTTGGACACCTATGCCACAAACATTCAAAAATAATTTATGGAATTCAAATGGGAAGGAAAGAACTACAAGTTATATGGTTCAAGAAGTCAAAATCATCTACTAAAAGAGCTCACAAATCTCACATTTTTGCTACAAACAAGTCACAGATATTCAAACACAAATCTAGAATCAAAATGATTCTTCACAATGGAAAACAAAATTATTTAAGATTACTTTGATGACAAAGCACTTGTAAAAAAAAAGCAATATTGCATACATAAATGATAATAACTATGAAAAAATAGATGGGATAAATAAATATCAAATAAAATTAAAACAAAATAAACATGTTAAATGATAACAATAATTAATAATTACAACCCATGAAAAATCACCAAGATGTTGGCTAGGACTATTTATTTGACCTCTAAAAAAACATCATTATTTAATCTTATCATATTTAACAAATTATATATATTTTTTGTTTTATATAGATTTTAATTTCTTTAATAAATGTATTATTATTTATTTAAATTGTAAAATAAAAATAAATTTACATAATATCCATTTAAAAAAATAAGACATCTCCCCATCACATTCACATTTCAGAAGAAGTGAATATTCATATTTCAAATATCAACTTTTTATTTCATTGAAATTAGCAAAAATATTCATATTACAATTGAGATCATATTAATATATCTCTTAGAAAAAAGAGACAAAAGTACCTTTAATCAAAAGTGATAAAAAAAAGGTGAAGTACCTTTAACCAAAAGTGATAAAAAGGTGAAGCACCTTTTCTCCAATGAAAAGTGATCAAAATGTTATTATAAAACAAGTGCCCTTTACTTTTTGTGGATTGATGGACAATTTGTCTTAAGTGAAGGTGAACACAAGTCTTAAGTGATGGACAATTTGTCCGTTTACCGGGTCTCCTGTGAAGTGTTAGCGGATCAACAATATCAAATTGACCATTTTTTTGTTTTTGTTTAAGCAAAGTAAAGATCAGTGCCCTGGTATAGCCGGTGGTCAAATTCCTCCACAAGCTCGCGAAGTTCACTTGAAACAAATGTTTAATTGTATTGAAGATTTTTAATAACCACATTGTGTGAGATCGGAAGAGCG
>CBVK0102708603.1:0-11255 GCA_900067695.1 Picea abies
TAGCTCGTTGGAAAGGTATCGTCAAGGAGATTAATTTTGGGGGATCAATGATGCCTTTAGCTATAAATGAGAAATTATATCTTGAAAAACCTTCAGTTGGGCCCTCAAAATGGCCCCGAAAGTTAAAACCTGCTAAAAATAGTAAAAGTTGGAAAAGGTGGGTGGCCACCGATATCCACCTGGATCAATCCTCCCTCCTTAGGAAGATATGGTCTCCATTGCATTGAGTTTTTGGGGGAGAGGGAAAAACATTTGTTGGATTTGCATCTTGGTGAGATGCTTGTATTGCTGGAGACATCGCACTGCTTAGTTTGTGGAAGTCTGTCACGAACATGTTGAAGCTGAGGTTGTTCAACAAGTTGAGCTACATGAGAGGAAGGTGTGTAGAAGAAATCTTTGTGCTTTGCTACAACCTTGTCTCCCTGCTTCTGTTAGATAGAAGGTGCAAGGGGTGAGTCTGTAGTGGTTGCAATGTCCTTCTGTTCCCCTTTTGAACAGATTGTGAAGAAGCTAAATATTGCAGTATGAGATACTACCTTGCAACACTTTTTAGGTGGAACAATAGTTGGAACTACCTCTGGTATTCTGTAGAGATGACCCCCCAAAGTAACAGTGACACTACGGGGTTGAGACTCATAAACAACATGGCGTATCCACATATATAATTGGCCCAAGAGAACATCACAGAAATCCAGTGGGGAAACATCACATAATACCTCATCCTTGAAGGGTTGGATGTCGTATGACAATTGACACTGTTGGTTGACACAGAGATCTCATCCTTGCCGAAGCCACCTGATGTTGTATGGCTGTGGATGTGGTGTTGTTGACAATCCCAAAAAACCCTAGACATCGAAAAACCTAACCCTAGGAGATGAAGCGCCGCACAGAGATATTGCAGATATTCAATAACATAACAAAAATGTATCAGAGAGGCAACCATAAACACAGATATATAGTAATACACAATTTCTATTAATCAGATAAATGTACAGAGACTGTAAAAATACAGAGTGAANNGACTGTAAAAATACAGAGTGAAAGACTCGCTAGAATGGTGGCAACGTATCTCTGAGAAGAGATGTGACGGATACTCGCATTCGCAAGAAGATGATTACAATGAGGCTCAGAAGGCCATTTTACAATAAACGAGAATGCCAAAAGTCCTATACATCCAAAAACCTAACCCTAAGAGATGAAGCGCCAAAAGTCATGTGGGCCCCATTTGGGTAAGTGAGTACATCAACTTCCCGGGGTTGTAACTTTTGCATACGATCTCCATTTTAGGCTTGTGATAGCTTGTTGGAAAGGTATCGTTGAGGAGATTCATTTTGGGGCTCAATCATGCCTTTCGCTATCATTGAGAACCTCGATCTCAAAAAACCTTCATTTGGGCCCTCAAAATGGCCCCGGAAGTTAAAACCTGCTAAAAATAGTAAATTGCAAAAATTACTAGAAAACTATTTTGAGCCAGTTGGAAAAGGTGGGTGGCCACCGATATCCACCTGGATCAATCCTCCCTCATTAGGAATCGATGGTCTCCATTGCATTGAGTTCTCGGGGGAGAGGAAAAAACATTTGTTGGATCTGCATCTTGGTGAGCTGCTTGTATTGCTGGAGACGCTGCACTGCTTAGTTTGTGGAAGTTTGTCATGAACCTATTGAAGTTGAGGTTGTTCAACAAGTCGAGCTACATGAGAGGAAGGTGTGCAAAAGGAATATTTGTGTTTTACTGCAACCTTGTCGACCTACGTCTGTTGGATAGAAGGTGCAGGGGGCGAGGCTATAGTGGTTGCAGTGTCCTTCTATTCCCCTTTTGAACAGATTGTGAAGAAGCTAAATTTTGCAATATGAGATACTACCTTTTGACACTTTTTAGGTGGAACTACCTCTGGTATTCTGTAGAGATGACACCCCAAAGTAACAATGACTCTATGGGGTTGATACTCATAAACAAAATGGCATCTCCACATATATGGTTGGCCCAAGAGAACATCATAGACATCCACTAGGGAAACATCACATAATAACTCATCCTTGAAGGGTTGGATGTCGTATGAAAATCGACATTGTTGGCTGACACAGAGATCTCGTCCTTGCCGAAGCCACTCGATGTTGTATGGCTATGGGCGTGGTGTTTTCAACAATCCCAAAAAACCATAGACATCCAGAAACCTAACCCTAGGAGATGAAGTGCCAAAATTCATGTGGGCCCCGTTTGGGTAAGTGAGTACATCAATTTCCCGGGGTTGTAGCTTTTGCATACGATCTCCATTTTAGGCGTGTGATAGCTCGTTGGAAATTTATAGTTGAGGAGATTTATTTTGGTGGATCAATCATGCCTTTGACTATTATTGAGAACCTATATCTCAAAAAACCTTCATTTGGGCCCTCAAAATAGCCCCGGAAGTTAAAACATGCTAAAAATAGTAAATTGCCAAAATTGCCAGAAAACTGTTTTGAACCAGTTAGAAAAGGTGGGTGGCCACCGATATCCACTTGGATCATCAGTGGTGTCAGGTTAGGACAAGAATTCTGGGCAGAGGAAGTGGATACTACATGTTACCTAGTAAATAAATCACCCTCATCAGCATTGGTGGACAAAACTCCGCATGAGGTATGGACTAGTAAGAAATCCTCTCTTGAACATATTATAGTGTTTGGTTGTGATGCTTATGTACATGTTCCAAAGGAAAATAAGAGTAAGTTGGATAATAAAGTTGAAAAGTGTATCTTTATTGGTTATAAAGATGGTATGAAAGGTTATAAGCTTTGGAACCCATAAACTAAGAAGATTGTTTATAGTTGGGATGTTGTTTTTAGAGAGGTTAAATATGTTCCCAAAAAAGAATTCCTATCAAGGAAAGAAGAACCTGAGAAAATATAGTTTTTAGTTGGATAATTGAATCAAAGGAAGAAGATTAATAAGAAGAAGAAGAACTGCATACTCCAATATTGAGGAGATCAATGAAGGAAATAAGGAAACCAAAAAGGTATAGTCCACCTGATTCATGCTAATTTTGCTTTATCTATTGTTGATGATGATCGCAAAACTGTCAGGCAGGCTATGAATTTAGAGGATAGTAAACTCTAAAAGAAGGACATGATTGAAGAGATGGATGCCTTGGATAAAAATGAGGCATGTGATCTAGTCGAGTTTCCAAATGGAAGAAAGACCATTGTAAACAAATGGGTGTTTAAGAAGAAGTTGAATGTAGAAAGAAAAGTAGAGAAACACAAAGCTCGGTTAGTAGAAAAAGGTTATTCCCGGGGTAGAGGGAATTGACTTTGGTGAATTTTTTTCTCCTATTTCCAAGTTAAGTTCTATTAGATTTCTTTTATCTATTGTTGTTGTTTTTTATTTTGAAGTAGAAAAGATGGATGTGAAGACAACATTCCTACATGGGGATTTGGAAGAATAAATCTACATGAAACAACCAGAAGGATTTATAGTGAAGGGAAAGAAAGAGATGGTCTCTAAGATAAAGAAGTCACTATATGGTTTGAAGCAATCACCTAGGATGTTGTATCGAAAATTTGACACATACATCCTTGGATTGGGATTTGTGAGAATCAGGGTTGATCACTGTGTATATTTGAAGCAGGATGGTAATCAATTGATTTATGTAGTGTTGTATGTCGATGACATGTTGCTGGTAGAAAATAACATGGATGTTATCAAGGAGGTGAAATCACAACTATCCTCCAAATTTGGCATGAAGGGTCTCAGTGCTGCTAACTTCAATCTAGGAATAGATATTAAAAGAGATCCTACGAACATGAAACTCTAGTCGAATCAGAGAAAATATGGTGAGATGATATTATAGAGGTTTAATATGAAAGAAAAAAAACCAATCAAGGTTCATATTCTTGTAGGTGTAAATTTATCTATAGATCAATGTCCCAAGACACATGAAGAGGAAGAGGACATGTCCCATGTTCCATATGCTAGTGTGGTTGGTAGCTTGATGTATGAAATGGTTTGTATTATATGTACACTTCACATGCAATGGGATTTCTAAGAAGGTATATGTGAAAACCAAGGAAGGAGCATTGGACAACAATAAAGATGATTTTCATGTATTTGTGTGGCTTTTCTAGCTATGGATTGTGCTACCCAGGAAGACCAGGATTGGATAAAGTGTTGGAAATACATGGGTTTGTTGATGCAAACTGGGCTAGAGATATGGATTGTAGATTATCTACAAGTGGGTATGTGTTTAACCTATTTGGATGAGCAATTAGTTGTATGAGAAAATGGCAGGCCATAGTGGCACTCTCAACTATAGAAGTTGAATACATGGCAATCACTCATGCATGCAAGGAAGAAATATGGTTACATATATTGTGTTCAAATATTGGGGTTTGTACAACAAGGAGTAAGATTATATTGCAACATTCAGAGTGCAATATTCCTAGCTTATCATTCAAAGACAAAGCATATCGATGTCCAATATCACTTTGTGAGAGACATGGTTGAAGACAAGGTGTTGTTGGAGAAGGTTAATACTTTGAAGAATGTTGCAGATTCACTGACAAAGTATGTGAGCACCGAGAAGTTCTCCTAGTGTAGAGAAATAATGGAAATTATTGCATTGGATTGTTGACTATGTAATTCTGTGACCCCTTGTATGCAAATAAAACAACAAGTGGGAGAATGTTGGGTACTAGTGTTATATTCTTTGCATGTGTGTGTGTGTTGGGGGGGGTGTGCAATAGATTTGATGAATTCGTCTAATGATACCTCCCTACTAGCAGTGTACATGTGTGTTGGGAACTTCCCAAAGGGGGTCCAAGATTTCCCCCCTGGATACATGAATCGTTTGGGGCAACACCCCAAAATATTTTTTTGGCAATTTTTGTTATTTTAGCGTTTTTTACTATACGGTTTTCTAAATTAATCTCAGATTAATGGATTAGGGTTTTGGTAGCTACGAAATACCAAAAATATTGAATATATTGTATTGCGAATGGTGAAATTAATACAATGAATATTTGAGAGGTGTGGCACCAAGGAAGGTTGATTTTCTCACATAAATCTTTGTGTACTATGTGTATGAGTCATTGATTAATTTATGTTTTTCTTAAGAATCTGTATGCATTTCTTTACTTCACAGGTTTAAAACTTGCAAAATAGTCAAGGTGTAACAAATAAATTGTAGGTAAAATGATACAAGATGAAAGGGGAAGATCCATGAGATCTTGAAAGAGGAAATTGTGTGGAGTTAGGGATTATGTCGGGTTTGAAGAGATAATTGGAGGTGTATGAATGAGAATCAAGAAATATAAAACAAAGAGGGATGCCACCTGTCTACTACACAAATATGGGAACCAACATGAAAGAAAAGGATTGACACCATGTACAACAAAGATTGCTATCATATTGTTGCAAATAAGGTAATCGATTCCAAGAGAAAATGAATCATGTGATTGTTGTATCATATCATGATGATATTTGTGAATAAGTGGAGACTATTGAGGCATGATATCACACCCAAGATTGCAAATACAAGGGAGTTGGTGATTACGTTTGATGATATGGAGGAGATTACAATGATTTTTTCCACATAACAGTGATGGTAGTTGTGCCAAATATTACATAAAAGGTGCACAAATTCATGAAGGGATGGGGTAGTCCTGACTTTCCATTTCTATGAAGAATGGAACACTTCGAGAGCAGGCAGGAGCACGCTATTGTTCTATTGGAGGCACTCCATGAGGCTGGATGTAACAACAATAGGCTAGAGAAATTTGGAGGCATAAGGGGATATTTTTCTTTCCTGAAGTTTCTGATTTCTTCCTTGAACGAATTTGAACAAATATTTTAAACACTTGATATTTCTATAAATTTTTATCATATCTATAAAACCCCAGTCATTGCTAGCATGCTTTGTTGATGGAAGAAAAAAGGTGATATTGCATTTTTGTTAAACATTGGATTATGCTTACACTCAATGTATCATGTGATTTTTCAAATGACTGCACATTAAGTGAAAGAAACATCATTGTTGTTATGATTATTTTTATAATTAACAAATAATGGTGTATATGCATTTACAATTAGTTTGCTTGAAGAATTCCTTCTAAAAATATTATTTGATTATCATACCCTCTTTTATTTAACATCCCAGTTTTATTATTAGACTAATAATTATGAGGAGGATCGTTTATATGCTATGATTATTCTTAACATATTGCAAATGAATCAGTTTTATTTTGGAGTTAGTTTATGAGACTTTTGTTTATTATTATTGTGCTTTGAAAGAGACTTAAATGACCTTGAAATCATTATCATAAAGTGTGGATGCAACTATTGCCATATATTTTTAGCAACGATAGTTATTTTACTTAAATATTCTTTAAATAAATAATTCCTTATGAAAACTGAAAAATCAATCATTCTATCTAAACATATAATTGAACTTTTCTCTCAATTGAGCTAGGACTAGTAATTAGGATTTTTTTTGTAAATATAGGATTATTTAGATCATAGCTTAAATGATAAAGCCTCTTTTTGAAAGAACAAACTATTTTAGTGGAAAATGGAACCCACGAAATCAGTTGGACACTACCATCCCAAAAGAAAACTAGCCTAATTTGGGCTTGTGATCGGGTAGTTGTCCCTTGTTGTAGGAGACAATTTTCTTTCTTATCAACAAGTCCTCACTACTAAACCCACAAAAAATTCCAATACCCTTAATTTAAATACTACACATTATGATAAAAATGCACATGCGTTTAACGACAATAATTTTAAACATGAATGCAACTAATCTACTCCCATACAACAACATAGAAATCATTTCAAACACAGAGTTAATGCACAACAAATTAAACCATCAATATAACTTAGACACAAGACAAAACACTTATCCTTTTATAATAGTTGTGCAACCTGTTGTAAACGATGAATGTTCCACTCAACCATAGACTTGTTGTTCAAAATCTATACAACAAATCACCCCCAAGCTAGGGATAGAAATCCACAAAAGAGGGTGTCTCTCCACTGTCCACTCACAACTCAATATTCTCACAACTAGTTAATTTTTCCTACAATTATCCCAACTCCTCCAACTCTCTTCCTCTCAACCTACCCGACCCAAGGAATATACCCCCTTTTCTGCATGCAGTCCCTCAAGATGAGCTGAATTTTCATAAGAGATGATATTGTATGTGAATGAATATCTTATTACAATGATGATTGTTCTACATATAAAGAACATATGGTGACCATCTATGAAGAGATGTGTCCCTTGGGTAATAAATATATTTATAAATTATATTATATTATATACATAATATAAATATACTTTATACTTTATTATATATATTTATACTTTATATTATAAATATATTATTACATTAATAGTATTATAATTAATAATATTGTTTAATAATTAATAATCATATTATTAATTATTAATCTAGTAGAATGTCTTTCCAATGTTGCCCAAACATCAGCACTCCCTCTCAGAAAGGGAGACATTTTACATTATGCCAAGATCACCTCTGAATATTACCTATGGGTAGATCTCAAATAGCTTCAACATGTCACCATGACATCCATTACCTCACAATGCATCTGTACCTCATCATGTGCACCCTTGTGACTTCACAACAAATGCATCCAAGGCATGTGGGTAGTTCTCAAATAACTACAACATGTCCCCAAGACATCCACTACCCTGCAAAGCATCAATTCCTGATCATGTGCACCCTCGGTCTTAGTGCCAACCCTTTTTCATGTTGAATGAGATCCACCTGTCTCAGTACCAACCCTTTTTCATGCTAGATGAGAACACTTAGTGCTATCCCTTTTTCATGCTGGATGAGTTCCACCTTTCTTAGTGAAAACCCTTTTTCATGCGATATGAGTTCCACTTGTCTCAATGCCAACCATTTCTCATGCTAGATGAGAACACTCAATGCCAACCCTTTTTCATGTTGGATGAGTTCTACATGTCACAATGCCAACCCATTTTCATGTTGGATGAGAACACTCAGTGCCAACCCTTTTTCATGCTGAATGAGTTCCACATATCTCAGTTCCAACCCTTTTTCATGCTGGATGAGAACACTCAGTGCCAACCCTTTTTGATGCTAGATGAGTTCCACCTGTCTCAATGCCTACCCTTTTTCATGCTAGAAGAGAAAACCCAGTGACAACCCTTTTTCATGTTGGATGAGTTCCACATGTCTCAGTGCCAACCCTTTTTCATGTTGGATGAGTTCCACATGTCTCAGTGCCAACCCTTTTTCATGATGGATGGGAACACTCCCTATGAATAGGGACCACACCAAACTTACCCCTGAAGTACTCAAACTTCATCCTCGACAATGACTTGGTAAACACGTCCGCAACTTGATCCTCTGTAGTCACGAATCCGGATCCTCACTACTCCCTTTTGCACCATATCCACGATATAGTAATATCTGATCTTTATATGATTTGACCTGTCATAGACCATGGGGTTCTATAACGACTTCATGAAACTATGGTTGTCACACCAAATGCAGGTTGCCTCCAGTCTAAGACCAAACAACCTAGACAACAGTTCTCGAAGCCACACTGCTACTGCACATGCTACTAAATACTTAGCTTCAGCCATACTGAGTGCCACACATGACTATTTCCTGCATCCGACGGAACCTCTTACTCCTTACTATAGTACCCATCTCCCTCTGGAACTGACTGTCTATCTCCCTCTCGAGCACTAAATATCAAATGAATCTTCAACCTGCTGACTTCATCACTTGTCCTCCAGAACAAGTCTCGTCATCCTCTTCTTGTAGGTCTTACCTATAAGTCAAATTTAGTCCAACAGTATACAATTTACGAAGACACACTGCTTCATGACTTGCTACACATGCTACCACATACTCAACTTTAGTTGTACTGAGCACCACACATGATTGCTTCCTGCATCTGACAGAGCCTCCTGCTCATTACTATAGTACACAACTCCCTATGGAACTGATTTTTCATATCCCTCTCGAGCACTGAATATCAACTAGATCTTCAACCTGTTGACTTCATCACTTGTCCTCCAGAACAATTCTCGTCATCCTCTTCTTGTAGGTATTATCTACAAGTCAAATTCATTCCAATATTCAACAAATTTTTAAGCCACACTGCTTCGCAACTTGTTGCACATGCTGCCACATACTCTTCCTCAGCCGTACTGAGTGCTACACACAATTGCTTCATGCTGTTCCATGAAACCATATTGGAGCATAGACCGAAGAAATATGTGAAACTAATATTTTGATCAAGAATATTGTCGGCCCAATCTAAATCCGAATATCCATTTAACTTGAACTCATGGTATGTCACATATTTGAGACCATAATCCAATGTACCCTTAAGGTACCTCATCACATGTTTTGCTACAACCAAATGAACCTACGTGGGTTGCTCCATATATTGACTCAGGGTGTTCACAACAAAAATTATATCCGGTCTTGTGTTTGTCAATTTCATCAACGAACCCACCATCTCCCTGTATAAAGTAACATCCACAACCTATGAAGTCGTATCCTGCAACAACTTTAGATTTGATACCATAGGTGTAGCCATTGCCTTGCAATCAAACATCCCAAACCTCTTTAGGATTTCTATTGTATACTTCCCTTGATTCAGAAAGATCTCATCTTGTCTCTACCATACCTCGGGAACCAAGAAGTAAGGCATTATCCTGATATCTTTCATCTCAAACTCAACAACCAATTTTTCTCTTACACTCTGAGAGGATCTTTCCACACATGTTAGAAATAGTTCATCCACATACAACAATAGTATTATCGGTCCATCATCCACAACCTTAAAGTATCCTAAGCTTATCGAAAAATTGCCGATCCTACCATACCGTGCTTTGGGTGCCTACATTAATCCATATAATTCCTTCTTCAATATGCACACTGAGTGTCTCGTAGTTGTCATGTACTCAACAAAGTGTTCTGCGACTAGAAGGACCATTCTTTCTGATTGAGTTTCCATCTGTGCCACGGAAAGAATTTCAATCCTTCCAGATGTTGAAAGCCAGACACTTTGAGTCTTATGTCCTTAGAAGACTATGTCAGGGCCATTCTCCATTGGTTAAATTACCATGACCAATCCTGGGAGAATGTCGGCCTGATGTTGAAAGACTAACACTTAAGAATAACTTATGAAATTACATAAAATCTCAACACTCCCTCTTAATGAGGAAGGTATTATATCCGACACGAAATCTAAGATTGTCGCCATCCACACAAGCTCATGATCATTGAATTTTAGACATATGAATCTATACATCATAGGAAATCCATAGTGACTTCACAACATGCATCTAGGGCCGGTGTGTATCTCTCTAATAGTTACAACATGTCATCATGAGACTATCTAGTGTCCCACAAAAAATATGAATATATTATGCATGACATCCAATACCCTTTAATGACATATGTACCTGCTCTCTTCAGCATGCATCCAGGGTCAATGGGTATCTCTCCAATAGCTACACCATGTCATCATGAAATCCACAACCCTGTGATAACATTTGAAGCCATCACTCCCTCCGAGGCTATATAGTCTTTGGATTCATCTGCTATCTTTGCATGTGCTAACCTGCTCTTCTTATTCATTACATGGATGTGCACAACTCTATGTTTGGATAGTCTTGCTTCATGTTTCTTCCTGTGATTGTCATTATGCCTCCTTCTCAGAGCTATTACATGTGGCCTGCTTGGAACAAGAAACAAGAACAACAAAAAACATATCCTAGAGGAGATCAATTTATCTTGTGTACAACCATATATAGTGACCCTCGAAATGATATGTCTTCTACTATGACCAACACATATCCATCATATAGTCTCATACAACTAACCATGTTGATTTTCTAGTGTTAAATTAGACAAACACAATTTTTGGCAAGTGGTAATTATTTCCAACGATATTACTTTTGTAAACTTTAGAAAATCACTAAATTTAATTACTCAATAATTAAATTTGAACTACTTAGAAACTTTGGTCTCTTCCTTATATCACTTCCCACGTGTGAGAAAGAGAAAAAATATGTGTTTCTATTGTTGTGTCTTTGTATAGTAATATTAAATTGATCCAAAGAGACATGTCTCTTTGAAAATTAAATTTAAAATTAATTTAAATTTTCTTTCTTATAAATAATGACATAGACCTATCGGCCCTCGGGTCGATATCCACTCACAGAATCGTTCGGACTCTCCCTAGAGCCAAAGCGGCTCCTTCGACTCTC
>CBVK0102708607.1:0-14273 GCA_900067695.1 Picea abies
AAAACAAAACACTTGCAAATAATCAAGCCTTCAAAAACCTAAGCTCTGATACCAACTTGATCTAAAAATGATAAAGGCTTGCCTTCTTGAAAATATTTGCAAGTTTTAATTCAAGTGTTCTTATGCAAATGGATCAATTTTGCAAACAATTTTTTTTATAGAAATTACACATTCAAGATGCAGATAATAAGTAGCAAATAACAGTGAACAATAAACACATAACACAACAAATGATAAAGGAGTTCACCCATCTCTTGGGCTACATCTCCTGGTCCAGCTTCCAATGGATCTTTTATATTATTTTCCCAAAGTGCTAAAATATGTGCTTTATAATGCTCAAAATGCCAAATAGATGGCTCCAATGGCTTCAGAAAATCCAAAAACCCCTAGCTGGGCTTTTTTGGCACCTGATTTGGCCAAAAATTGAAGAAGATAGGCTTCCTGGATGTTCCCCTTCAAACTTGTTGTCTCTAGTTCGCCAAAATGCACCTCTGTGTGTCCAACCTAGCACACGCGCTCATTTCTGTGCTAAAACCTAGCACCAGGTGCATAACTGAAAACTGTGCAAACTATAAGACAATTAGGGTGCCTAGCCCCTAACCGCCAAATCGTTGGGCATGTGGCTTACCATACGACCGCATGCGCATACAAAAGGGGCCAAGGTTTAAAACATATGGTAACGCGCCAAGTGTCTAAGCGCGCGATTTTAAACCATTGGCAATGTAAACTCTCGCACAATAACCATCGGTCAAATATATTGTTAACATAACCACGCATGGTATGGTCACACATCCATCCACATGTGATTGCGGGCTAACCATTTGAATTGTGCACACACGATAGTGGTTATATGGTAGTTATATATGTGACTGGGGGCTAGGTCTTAGCCCCGACCCGGACTGCGCCCAACCAACAAATAATTCAAACTTAAATATATATGAAACTGTTTATATAATAAGAACCAACGGTGGGCACGTCGGTTGGGTGGCCCTTCCCAAAGCTCTTCCCCTACCTGGAGGTCGCGGGGTCGAGTCCTGCCAACTATAGAAGTTTTAACCATAGCCTAGGTGACACATAGCGGCCCTTGCTTGGGCCACGTGTCACCAATCCATTCGCCACAAATGCCACGTATCAAGAAATGATTCGACCGTCCAACTGCCAACTTTTCGCCAACTCATCCCTGCCACATCAGTGTACGGCTCTGCCATGTCATCGTACGACCCTGCCACATCATCGTATGACCCTGCCATGTCATCATCTGTACGGACTGTACAGTCAACACATTTTTTTTTGCATATTTGACGATTTGAACAGAACGCGATATCTCACTCATCCGATGTCTGTTTGAACCCAAACAAGTTGCATTGGGTTCGTGATGATGAGGCCTACGCACCCGTTCGATTGGAAGTGATTCCGAGCACTTTGAATTTTGATCAAAATTTGATCCCTTGGATCAACCCGGGCTATGAAAAGAACCCAAGATCCGAATGCAATTGACTTCCACCCTTTCTGCTGGAATGAATTCATCCCGAAAAATTTGCCTAATCCAAGAGATCCAAATCCCCCAGGCCAGAATAGTAGGAAAAGCCCCATTCTCCTCATGTCCCCACCCACTAAGCCACGACTATAACGCCAAATCAAAAGTGTTTCCTTGCCATCTCCAGAAAGTGGGCAACAAAATCCTGGAAATTGCTGAAACTTCCCGAACATAGGAGAAATGTAAAAAGAGGTTCTCCACTGATTCTAAATGTGTTTTGAAAAGAGTGCATCGACCCGACCCAAAGAAAATACATTTTTGTAGATTATCTCAGGTAGGTAATTTGTTTGCCAAAATCGACCAAACTAGAAGCTTCCCTTTCGTCGGACAATGTTGTTTCCATATCTTCTTCCACCACCAAAGGGGATATCTTTGATGAAAATCCACACATAATTTTATATATCCCACACGAGGAGTATATTCCCCATCCCCGACACCATCCCAAAGAAATTCATCATCTCTATCAACTAAATGAATAGAGGCGTCTCTGAGTGCCTGTATATATCTATCCCAATGAAAGAGGTCCTCCTCTAATAGACCAAGACTATGCCCCAACATCCAACCTTGATGCCACACATTTGTTTGTTAGGGATCCCCGACCTGAGAAAGATAGTAGAAACCACCCTGAGCCAATATATTCTGAGTCCATGTTGGTAATAAATGACCCATATTATAGCTTGGCCACATATCCATACCAAGGTGAACCGATCGCCCAGAACCAACCCTCCAAACCAAACAATTCCCAATGAGATCAAAATCCTTAATCAAAGCTTTCCAGGTAATAGAAATACCCGTTGAAGTTTTGTTTGCAGTTCGAATCCATTCTAAAGTAGAGAGGGGAGCAATATATTTTCGATAAACTACTCTAGTCCATAGAATGGTAGTTTTAATTAGTCGCCAAGAGCACTTCGCAATAAGTGCTTTAGAAAAAGAAAAAATATTCTTTAATCCCTGGCCACCCAAAGCCTTTGTAACAACAATCCGCTCCCATCAAACCCAGGGAAAAACCTTTTTGTCCTTGTTTCCCTGCCATAGATACGAAAAGTAGAAACTCCTCACCTTTTCCAAGATTCATTTTGGCATCCAAGCTAAAGACATCTAGTATACCAGAATATCTTCCAGTACCGCCTTCACTATAACTAAACGGCTAGCCCAGGACAACCAACGATGACTCCAAATCTTTAATCTTTTTTCAAGTTTTTAAATGAGCCACAACCAATTGGACTTCCGATAATCATTAGGTTTTAACTGAAACCCAAGATATTTCAATCCTTCATCCAAATCAAATACCAAGAATGGGATCCTATAAGAGATGGATAAGGACTCCCCCCCCATCCAAATGAGAAAGAGTAATACTAGACTTATGCTCATTGATTAACATGCCTGTAGCATGTTTAAAGAGAGTTAGACCCTCAAAAATATTTTTAGTGTCCCTCCTAAAACCATCACAAAAAATTAAAATGGCATATACAAAGAGTAAATGAGAGATATACAAACCCAGAGAAATTTTTATGCCTCTAAAATTTCCTGTAGACTTTGCCTCGATCAAGAAGCGACTAAGACATTCAACAACCAAAAGAAATAGTAGCGGAGGTAGAGGGCATCCCTGTCTAATGCCCCTTTCCACCTTGAAGAATGAGGAAGCATAGCCATTAATCAATATGGAAAATGAAACGATAAAGAGGCATCCCATAATCCAATTTGTGAAAGCCACCCCAAAGCCAAGGTGTATCAACAACATCCGAATATAAATCCAGTTTACCCTTTCATATGCCTTTGATAGGTCAATTTTTATAACTGTACCTTTAAGTTTTATTCTTTTCAAATTGTGGAGTCCTTCATGTGCAACCCCAATAGCCTCATGAATCTGTCTTCCCGCCATAAAACCAAATTGTTCACTTGAAATATGCCTAGAAAGAATGTCTTTTAGTCTTCGGCTGATAACTTTAGAAATGATCTTATAAAGACAGTTACATAAATAAATAGGCCTAAAATCGTCAAAGGATGAGGGATTATACACCGTAGGAATTAAAGCGATGAAGGTGGAATTTAGTGGTTCATGTTAATGACCATTTTTCCTAGATTCTTCCACCACTTTTAAAATATCATTACTCAGGAAGTCGAAAAAATCCATATAAAATTCAATCGGCAAACCATTAGGACATGGGCTTTTACCTTTTTGAAAATAATGCAAGACTTGTAATAATTCCTTTTCAATAACCTCCACCATCAAAGACAATCGTTCTTCCTCCTCCATAAAACAAGAAAAAATCCTGGCAACATTAACAATTTTAGCAATGGAGGATCCCGCTTAAGCCTTGAAAAGATCTTTAAAATGAGAAATCCCCAAAGTAGACAGACCTTCAAAAGAATTGACAGTTTGGCCATTACCCTGTTTAAGGCCCCAAATAGTGTTTGTCATTTTCCTACCTTTGGCAAAAGAGTGAAAGAATTTTCTATTTTCATCCACGTAGGAGAGCCAAATAACACGACTTTTGAGTCACCACAAATCGTCCTTATCTGCCAAAAGGACCCTCCGTCGATATTCCAATCGGACCAGTTCTTCTTTGTCCTCCCTGGAACAAAACCCCCTACCAGAGCCAACTTGCCAATCCAATAGAGTCTATTCTATGTGTAATAACTCCTGATCCTCTTTTAATTTTTTCTCATGTGCCCAGGAAATGGTTCCTGTTTGATTCTTTTCAGGTTTTCCAAAAATAGAGTAGCAGCATGAGTAGTTGGATTTTGTCCGATGGGAATCCATAGATTACAAACCAAGGCTTGATACTCTGGATCCTTTAACCAACCCTCAAAAAATTTAAAGGGACTGGGAGCCGGCGGACCCTATCGCATAATTCCAGAACAATCATATTGTGGTCTGATTCACCGCTATAGGAAACCCATTGACGTACAAGGGCCAAGGATTCCACTAGTTCCTCCTTCAGAAGGAAACGATCGAGACTTTTAGCAAAACGATCATCCTCGGTCTGCCTATTCCTCCAAGTCATCTGTAATTTTATAGGCTCAATATCCAACATTCCATGGAGTTCAAGAAAATGAATAAAGAAGTTGTTCAAAGGGTCTAAATTTGAACAAGGACCCTGAACCTCCATCGTGCCTAAGGAAAAGTTAAAATCACTACCCAAAACAACCTCCTTAGCATTGAACCAAGAACGTTTTTCCAGTGAATCCCAAGATTTATTCCTATCAGCGTAGGGTCCATAGATATTAACCAAAGTCAAGGAACGACCCAGGTGAACAAAAAAAATATTGAGACCGATCCCCGATTCAAAACCCCAAATCCGTTCACAGTTGCATTTCTTAAGAGACCATCCAGTGGCCAGACCCCCAGAGCGTCCCTTTGCATCCACCACTGCAAAATACTAACCTGTCAGTAGAGATTCTAATGATGCAACCACCAGTTCACTAATCCCCAAAGTTTCTTGAAGAAAAATAACATCCAGAGTGACAACAACGACTAATCTTTTTAAAGACGATTTTTTTGCAAGGTTCGCCAACCCCCTACAGTTAAAGGAGAGGATTTTCATAGGGAAACCAATTCATGGGAATTCTTTTCTCTAAGCGTCCATTCAATGGAATATTGTCTGCCAGAGGCCAAGTCAATTCTAGCCCGATCTTGAGCCAAGCGTAAATGTGATCTCCTGGCTCGATCTCAAGACAAATAAGGAGCCCATGGGAGAGAGCTCAAACCATGCCCTATGAGTTCCACCTCACCACACACACCAATGTCCTCGTTTAAAATGGCCCTGTTGCGAAGAGAATAACAGACCCTAGTCCCATCTGAAGACAAGGTTATGGAAGATGACTAGGTGCCTAAATGGGAAGGAGTCATATTCAAATCCATAGGAGAGGTAGAAAGGGAAGGAACACATTCTGAAAGAAGGTCTAGACCGACAATAGAAAGAACCAAATTACCCACAACCTCATTGGTAAACTAAGGGAAAGAAACCCATGAAACACAAGTAACCCCCGAAACCAAATTACCCGCAAGAGTGGCTAACAGGGTACTAATTGGAGTGGGGAAGAGAACCCCAACAGGAGAAATATTACAAAAAGATGCCACAGGGTGAGGCTGAGAGAAACCAGTGGAGGAACCCAAAGTAGAAAAAGCATCAATCCCCAAATTGCCCGATGGAAACAACAAATCATAAGTTAATGAAGTAGAAACCAGAGAAAAATAAGTCGACAACTTACTCAACACCAGAAAGGATCTTGGACAAGCCAATTTAGTAGACTTATGTACCTTTGTTTAGTCTGAGACCATTCCAATCGAATCAACATCAACATATGAATAGGGGTGCCACCCCCTGTCCCTACCAGAGACATGTACCTTTGATGCCACCACATGAGCATCCCCTATTGCCTTAGGCTCCAAGTCCACACATGTCGATGCAACAACTAGATCAACACCCAAAGTGTCCTGCAACTTCCCCTTGAAAGACAATTTACAATATGCTACATTGTTTCCATAGATATGGAATCTATGACACGTGAAGGGGATGGCTTCATAATCCAAAGGTTGAATAAAGGATCTAGAAGGTGCCTCAATAGTCAAATCCTTAAGTAAGCATGGAAGAAGATCCAACTTCACCAAAATCTTGGCCACAAACATCAAACCTGTGTCCTCAAAAGACATATCCTCTTCAATGTACTCTCCCAATTTGTTTCCAATGACTAAAAAATGCGCAGGGTTCCAATATTGCATAGGGAGACCCGGTAACTGAACCCAGATGAGAACCACATCCACTCTCTCCCACTTAGGATCAAAATTGGGAGAATTGGGAGTCCATGGTTTTAGAACAATTTGCGTCCCAACCATACTCCAAATTTTAGACAAAGCCCCAAAAACATCAGCGGAGGCAGAGAAAATGAAAGAAAACCAACCCTTAGCTAATGAAAAAATACTTGGGGGGCGAGTAATATTTGATCTCCAAGTATTTTCCACCCAAGACCACAAGAAAACAACACCCAACCGCTTCCTGCATGCCCTTCCCACCATAGCCAGCTCAGAAAACTTGACCACACGGTCCATATCAATGTCCTCGCCGAAAACCAAATGGTCTGAGTTAGTCCTGTCCCGAGCACATTGAGCACCTCTGTGCGCTAAATGCTTTAGACCCCCCGCGGGTTTCAGACCCACATGAGCCCCAACGAAAGTGAGTCCTTTAGAACCAGGATTATGGAGAGGAGATTCAAATCTCCCAACATCCCTGACTGATACCCCAACCCCTTGAAAAATCTCCCCCACGGTCACTGTTGACACTCAAAACTGAAATGGGCCGTAGCAAATCAATCCCGAGGCAACCTCGAACCACTTTGGATTGGGAGCTGCCCCTTCCAACCCGAGAGGGATCTCTCGAACAATGTCACAATAGGAATTTAAGTAGCATGAAAAAGGTGGGCAGATTTACGGGTAAATGATGGTCTTAGATTTTTGGAGTTTGGGTGTTAAACCAGGGGAAAAGGTCCATTGGGCATGGAGTCAAATGAAAACCGAGAAAAAGAGACAATAGCAGAGATCGAATAGCTTGCGAAAAGTGAGGCAAAGTAAGTCTATCTTTCAGCGCTTTGATAAATCATGATGCGGTAGGGAAAAGAAAAAGGAAAGGCCGCCGTAGCAAAGGATACATAAAATGCAAATTGGTCTTACACAGCTGATAGCTGGTGCAGAGGAAAGGCAATAAACATTTGCAGAAAACCCAAACCCTTTCGTTACAGTAGTGGTCGTACTAAAGTGTAACGAAGCCCATCAGTTAGAGGAAAACAAAATGTAATGCAGTTGTAATGGATTAAGGAAGACATAAAGAGATGGTAAAGACAATTTCAGCTGCGCGTAAGGAAACACATAAACGAAATCCAAACAGTTTTAACACAGCTAAAAGAGAAGAAAACATGCTCAAAGAAATCGACTGTGATGAATCTCACAGTCGCAAATAAACATCTTTATTATTACTCCAATAATGGCTTACACAATAACTCAGCAATTACAATGAATCTCTCTTGACAGAGATTTTTCTCCCAGTCCTGCACTCATGCGCCCCCCCCCTCCTCTGTTCACTACATCAATCTTTTTTTAAAAGGAAAAATAAAAACTCTTGATGTTCCAGGAATTTGAAACGTTTTGTCTTCTGGACTCGGCGACTGCCAGATGTTCTGCAGTTACAAACATTGGTGTGTGCTGGCAAAAATTTGTTCAGGTATAGAGGAAATGAATTGATAGAAAGCTCCAATGAATGTAAGTCGACTTCCTCATCATCTGCACTTATCTCTACCTCTGTAATATCGATGCCGGTCCCAACATAGAGAGCAAGGGGAAGAACACAAATCCATTTATAAACCCTAGCACTCCCATAAGTGTGAACATAGCAAAATAATACACCCTGAATGCATATTATTTGAGGAAAATGAGAGGGAATGTCGCAGCAATTTGAGTTCCTAGGCCGTGCCGTAATGGCTCAAGCGTCGATTCTAGGGCTTTCCCCACTCGTTCATTCTTCGTTCCGTCTACTGCCAAGAAGCAGCGTGCCAAATAAGTGAATTCTGATGACATGCCGATCACAATCCCGAGGTTGACAAGCGACAGAGAGTTTAATTTGGCACCAATGACATGTAAAAAACCAAACACTTCTACATCCGCCATGAGCAGCACTGCTGCTATCATTAATGCTATGGTAAAGCTGCATTGAAATAAGAGAACTGCTACAAGCACTTCAACTAAGGAAAAACCGGCAACAGTCAGCAGGTCCTTTGTGCTATGAAGATTTTGCTCAAAGAAAAGGTATGGATAACCATATGCATACGCAAGCTTGGTTCCATTGAAATATCTTTTGTTGGCATTGCCAATAACTTTTCTTGTCTGCTTGATCATTTCCAAGTTTGGCTTTGTCTCGGCTCCCAAGTTATTTGCAAATAACAAAGTTTTTGTGGCATCAATTCTGTAATTGGAATTGTTTCCCTTTGCCATGCAACTGAGGGATTCATTTGTGCTTCTATCGTAACAGGATAAGTCCGAGCCATGAAAGTTCAGTAACTTTTGGCTGTGCTGGAGCCCAAGGTTGTAGTTCTTGGCCAGTGGAGTGGTTGTCCCTTCGGCTCTTCTGTTCGAGAACCAAATAGCGATTCTCCCCATGAAATCGAATCATGTCATGTAGCCAAGCACAAGGCCGATGGAAGCAGTGTTGGAGAT
This sequence comes from Picea abies, assembly GCA_900067695.1. Classification (NCBI taxonomy): domain Eukaryota; kingdom Viridiplantae; phylum Streptophyta; class Pinopsida; order Pinales; family Pinaceae; genus Picea; species Picea abies. The sequence continues at coordinate 8,745 of CBVK0102708607.1, forward strand.
AATCGCAGCGAGGAGAGCTACGGAAATCATGACAGCATACACCAAATCTTCTGCGAATGGGTGCACCACAGATATAATTGGTCCTTTCGAATTCCGCAAAGGGGGATTGGAAGCTCCTGGAATAAAGCATGAACTGGAATAAACCAGAAAACATACGAGAGAATATAGTCGCCCAGGTTCCTTCGCGATTCTTGCTCAATTAGGGTTCATTACTATAATTCTCAATGCTCTATTTGCCACTCACCCTGAGTTTAGTCGAAACCTGTTCTCTCATTCTCCAACTGCCAGCGGGTGCATACGAACATCAAGCATATCGTGTACCGGTGCATGTTGTGGCGAATGATGCGTTTTTGGTCTACACAGATTCTGTCTGCCAGGTGTTCTGACAACTGGGGAGACCTGGAGGAGGCGGCTCCAATGCTTTCATATACTTGCGACCGTTTTTAATTAGAACGCCACTATGCAATTAAGCCAGAACGGTTCACGTCCCGAATATGATTATCGTTGCCCAACGCTCCAATTCTCTCTGCCTTCCCCGCTGGTGCATCCAAGCCATCCGCCTTCCCTCCTGTAAGTGCTGTACCGTTTTCCTTTCTCTGTCAAATAATGGACCATTCGAATCTTGTTTTATAACACGAGGTCGGTCGTTTTGTAAAAGCAGCTGCCCTCTGCATGTCATGTTGTCTTCCCTCGCATAACATTATTTGCAGTTCTTCTGCTAGTGTTTCACAGTGATTGTCCCTTTCAGGTTCGCAGTCAAGAAGAATATTATACAGTTGTACAAAGAACTCCCGAAGATCTATATTTAATGCATCAAGATTGCCTCGCGCTATTTTGAATGCCACAATGCAGCATTTTAGGCGTTCGGGAACTGTGAGCTTTAATTGAAGATAAGTTCCGCTTATTGTTTTCGAGGTGCTGTCTCCAGCTGCAAGTTTTTGGAGATACGCCAAAAGATCTCCCATAAAATCAACATTGATCAAATGTGAAAATTTTCCTAACCCATCTAAGAAAGGCACAAGAAGTGGTCTTAGTCCAAACCCATGATGTATGTGTTCACTATTTGTGTGGTTAAAACGCCTATCTAGTTGTGGGTCCAAACTACATTTCAGAATACGAAAATAAGTCTCAAACACAGCAGCAAGGGTTTGTGTCTGCATTCTTCTGCATTCCAAAGAATCTGGGGCAGAAGAGGCTGCTTTAAAATCGTCCTCAACCTTGCAACCCACTGATGCTTCTTCACTTTAAGATAGTCCCCAAAACATTTTGAGCAGTGATTCAAATCAACAACGATTCGAAGTTATGGGCAGATCTTACTCACTGATTTCATTTCAGAGATACAATGGATTGAATAAATTCTGAAACATTAGCAAGAAAGGCTGTGGATCATCATGAAAAGAACGACTTAGTCATGCAGTTTAATAGTTAGGAACGGAGATCAAGAAATAGCAATATGAGGTGTCGATTTGGCTCTTTGTGGAAATCGTTGGATGGTTTGATATGTCGATATGGAGACTGGAATCATCTAGAGTATGGCACACTTCAAACCCTGATCAATAGATCTTTGATGTTGCAGTTTTAAGCCTCGAGAAGATATGTGTTTGGGAAGCAATACTATCAAACCCTCTCAATCGAAAGATCATTAGGACTTACAACCAAGGATGAATTCACCAAACATAAATTCCAATCATCCTCGATACGCAAATATTAAAATTCCAAAGGATGCATTAGAGGTTGAGAAAATACATAAGAATTACAATTCACCAAAAGAGCCCTTCTCATGTTTCAGATCCATACTGCTAGATTAATTAGACAACATAACAACAACCCAATTAAACAACCCTCTGCCACCATGGAGAAAATATATCCATATGCAAGAACCATAGCCTTGGGTAGCGCAGTCAATTTTTGATCTCTGTTACAATAGTCACAACAGCCTCCGGAAAAGTGCCTGAATTGTTGAAGACCTTCAATGGAGAGAAACTGGCATTTGAGTCTGCAACCAACAAGCCCTTCTGATGTGTACCCCAGTGGTCCCCATCGAAAAGAGACGCATTTGAGTCTGCAACCAACAAGCCCTTCTGATCAACATAACAACAACCCAATTAAACAACCCTCTGCCACCATGGAGAAAATATATCCATATGCAAGAACCATAGCCTTGGGTAGCGCAGTCAATTTTTGATCTCTGTTACAATAGTCACAACAGCCTCCGGAAAAGTGCCTGAATTGTTGAAGACCTTCAATGGAGAGAAACTGGCATTTGAGTCTGCAACCAACAAGCCCTTCTGATGTGTACCCCAGTGGTCCCCATCGAAAAGAGCCCTAGGTTCAGGACCAAGGAACTCAAAACCACCCTCCGACAGAGCTGAATAATGATACAACCCGTGATCCAAACCTGACAAAGAAACCACAGGAGATGCACTAACCATCGCAGATGAAAAAAACAAGACTTCTGAATAAGACAAAACATTCCTTTGTGAAATATCCGAGCCGGGGGCAGTTGACATACCAGACCCCGAACCCACTATGTTCACCACCAAAACCCCCAATGAAACGCTGACAAAAGGTTTTGGGTCCCCTGCCACGGGATCCCCCCACTATCCACCGAGATCCAACAAAATTGCTGCATCACATGACGCCTCCATGCAAGCGAGGAAGAAAATGAAAAAAGAGCAGACAAGTATGATGGGGGAACGAGCCCAATAAAACCAGCTCGCCTAAACGAAAACCACACCAAACTAGGAAGAAACCGGCCCCGACCGTGGACCCTCCCGTCAACCCACACACCACCACGAAGCCGATACAGGGTAAAACCCTAGCCGCCATCGCCATCACCTCCTCTTCCATACATGATTTTAGAAAATCCTCACAATATATTAAAACAACCATTAATTTAATAGTATTGCTAAATAGATTATTGTTATGTTCATGAATAATAATTCTATAATATAATAGGAATACTATCAAATATTCCATGAGTGAAGACATTTATACCACCTACTAGACAGACAAACAATCATTGAAATGTAATCAATTCCATTAGAATAATTAAATATTATCGTCCATGTTATTTCATTATTTTGGGGATGAAAATGAATGAGAATGAGCAAAATATATCATAACATTGATTTGGAAGAGATGATGGATGAAAGAGTTCTTTTAGGGCATAAAACTAGGAAATGGAATCCTAAGATGGCACCTTAGATTTTACATAACATATAGATACCCATATTATAAATCCAACTAACAATTCTCGTTCTTTATCATAAGCTTTTGTTTTGGTGTTTGATATAACAAGTAGGGGAAACAATTCTTGATAGGAGGTATGAAAAATCAAACAACTAATTTAGTAACATCAACTGCTACAATGTCTCAATATCATTAGGTAAATATAAAATGGCTTGGTGATATGTTAACAAATTGACCTACTACAAAGACCAGGCTCACTTGACATCCTATGGATGAAGACATGTACACTCTAGATGTTTTTCATTTTCATTGTAAGGATGAACCTTCTCATTCTGAGAATGAAACTTATAAGGATCATATCACATCCTGTCAAATAGAGATAGGTTTGATTGATGTTATTCAAACATGCATAGGTCAATTAAATAATACTCATATTGGACTCAGAGTCAGGGATCTTCTATTCACAGGAGGTAGTAGGTGAGAAAATAACCCATCTGATCAAGCACTCTATCGAGGAATATATTCCAATCATTATGGTGTGTGCTTCCAGAGGAGTACACATGCAAGAAGGAAGTTTTAGTTCAATGAAAATGGATAAAATAACTTCTAAATTATATATTCATTATAAGGATAAACGATTGTTATATTTATCATTTATATTGTCTCTGACAAGTGGCGGATCACATTCAAATGAATTTTGCACCGCATAACCATGGATTTCATTACCTTGTGATTAAGTTGTGTTTTATGCCCAGAACAACTTGGATTTCTTTAAATAATGTCAAGGCTTCCAAAGGATGCTAATCTAGGAGTAACCATCTCATTTAAGCATTCTTTTAAACAATTTGTGGGAAATGATAAAATATTATTATAAACATAATAATAGATATAACAACAACAACAACAACAACAATAGTATCAAGAGGTTAATGAAAAGTCAAAGGACACACATCCCTTCACCTCATGACCAATCAATGCATATAACTATACCATCACAATGCTCATTGTAAATAATCACCATTATTATCATACAATCAATCATTTTATCATTCAATGCATTCTTATATATGCAATTGCAGAAATATTCTTGCAACTTAGTGATAAACAATCTCGTTTATCTCATCTAGTATCAGAGCATAATCTTGGCAATTTTTGGGTTAATTTCCACAATTTTAAAATTCCTTAGCAACCAATCCATACATCTATTGTTTTCATACCCACTGCCTTCATCATCGTCTGTATAGTCTATACTCTACCATCATCCATTGTGATTATGCATTGTCTATACATTGATACACTCATTCATGTGCCATACAATCTATCAACCACCAAGTAGCACCCTATGCAGTAGTTTCCACAAGCTATTTTCATACACTGTCGTCATGTGATATGTACATCCATCCATCAATTCAACTAGCCGTCATTTGACCTTTCCATACAACCATATGACCTTTCCTAGAATCACGTCTCCTAAAAATTACTCTTAATTTTTACCTGGGAATTTAAATACTGAGGTCAAATTGGGTTATAAAATCATTTTATAAAAACAAATCAACCTTTTGTTTGTAAGGTCACTTTATAAAAACATTATCTATAAAAATTGGAGTCTACAAAGAAAAAGGCAAACTCCAAGATGATTAGAAATAGTGAATTACACACAGATGTTAACCGATGTAGAGATGAAGTCAACAATTTAAGACATCACCTCAGTATGGTTGAGAAAGGAAAACAAGAGTTAGGAGAGGGAAAAAAGGAATCAGGGGACACAATTGACAAGTTAATAGAAGAAACACATAAAATGTTCAGGGAGAGAATTGATAAGGTAATGGAGGATTCCTATAAATGATGGCTAGAGCTCATAAGAATGAGAAGAAATGACAAAGATGAAGTCTCAAGGATAATTAATGATCATACTGAAAGGATTGATCAACTAACCGAAAGGGTAGATGCATTATCAGTGCAACCATTATTCCATTGAAGATCTCCACCAAGCCCAAATTTATTAAACATCAGTGAACAAATATATCAAGATAACATAGATTGTCTAAATAAAGTCAAAATCGATATACCTAAACATGATAGACTAGATGGTAGAAAGGCTATCATGTGGGTTAATAAAATCGAAGGGATTTTTTTCTATCAACTGTAATGTCCCTAATCTGAAACCCTTTGTAATTGTACATATAAATTGGTGAGCTATTGGTACCAAATGAAAATGTAAATGTACATATAGGTTGGTAAGTCGTTGGCACTAAGTCGTGGTTTTTCACGCACCTGAGTAGTGTGCGAGAATTGTTATCAAAGAAAGGGTGCACACATTTCATAGTGATGCACACA
>CBVK0102708609.1:0-32402 GCA_900067695.1 Picea abies
ACTATAATTGAGCAAATCCTCCCAATCTATCTTCTAGCGGTTAGACTGTCCGAAGATAGTGTGGGCCCATAACCTGTTAGAAAAGTAGGTGTGCTCGTTTCACCATAGACAATATAACAATATTGTCACCCAACCATAGGCACAAAAACCACCCCCGAGCACCTTAACCTTGACAGATAGAATAATTCTAGAAGCAAACCCTAGAACCAATAGCCAACCAAGGTAGCGTACCTCTCTCTAGAGCTAGCATACCAAACAGAAAGTCCCAACTATAACCAAGAGAAAGTCCAAGCCAAAACCGAAAATGCCAGTTGGAGCAGCTACAACTGCAACTCCTCTCCAAACTTGCGCACCACTGGTCTTATGCAGTTGTGAGGGTGAGAGTCACAAATGAGCTCTAGCACCCTCTTATTTATAGTCCTCCAAGTGACCTAACTGGGCCGACTTCTACTCCTGGAGGCTAATAACTTAATATTACATTTTCTCTTGAGCCGACTTGTCTTCTAGGGTTCTTATCCAAGCGTTTAGGGTTTCTCTAGCTTCCCGGTATATTCTAGTCTCGTCAAAGGTTACACGTGGAGGTTAATACCTCCTGCAACTACCTTAATATCAACACTTATTGATACTATCAAGCATGGGGCAACAAATCATAATGCCCAAGTGGCTACCAAATCTCGTCGACACCAGTGGCTAAAGATATAGTCATCATTTCCATGCTTCTGCTACCATTGTCTCTATGGTCTACAACTATCGAGTAGCCAACCAATTGTCAAACAACAACCCTCGAGTGGTGTTAGTGTTTCTTTATTTTTAGAGCAGTAGTGTTCTTTTAACATTGACTTGTTTATCATATATTGAGCAATATCACCATAAACAGAGACAAAAGAACACGAGAATTATCTTGGGAAAACCCCAAATGGGGGAAAAAAACCAACAACCTTTCTTAGATAGATTCCGTTCACAAAGCAAGTCCAAAACATATAAACCCTAGCTCAAAGGCTAGCTCAACCAGAAAACACCACCACAGCTGCAGCAACAACTCTATACCAAGGTAGTGCATCTCCTCAAGGAGTAGCACACAAGAGAGAGATACCAAAAGATTGAACAAGAAGAAATTGAGTCACTGTGTCACCTTCTCCAAACTTGCGCCTTGCATCTGGGTGGATGAGAGAGTGTGTGTGAGTGAACAAATGAGCCAAGACGTCCTCTATTTATAGTCTTCCTGGCCACTAGATTGGGCCGACTTCTTCTCTGGAAAGGTGCCACTTCATTATTCTAATTCTTCTAGGCCGACTTCTCTTCTAGGGTGTTTCAACATTTGTCCAATGGATCTCTTGCTCTCAGAATCTTCTCCACATTGGAGAAAGGTCATCTAGGAGGTAAAGATGCTCCTGCAACTACCAAACATCAACACTCCCTCTTAGCTAGGGAGTTATCTTTCACGATGTCTTCATCTAGTAGTCCACTGACTACTCTACTCTCAGCTGGTAGCACACAACTACCACAATGCCATCGGTAGCTCAAATTGTCTGTCACAGTCTCTGCAATCAAGTAGCACACAACTACTTCCAACGTGATCTGGTAGTCTCCATGGAAATCAACAAGTAGCACATAGCTACTAAAATGTCATCTAGTAGAACACGATTGTGTCGATCCATAGTAGTACACAACTACTATCCAATGGTGCACAACCACTCCTAGTAGTGCACAACTACTATCCAAAGACACACAGTCTCCACTGCAATCAACTAATAGCTACAAAAGCTATCTCCATGTAGTACAACAGTCTCTATGATTATGCAACAATCAACTAGTAGCACACAACCACTACAATATCCCATCGGCCATAATCATAGTCTGCCATCTCCATGACTATGCAACAATCGGCTAGTAGCACATTGTTGCTGTCCTTATACAGACCAACAAACATGGAGAAGTCTCCAACCCACTTGGTGTGTCCTTAGAGGCACAAGCCTAAGTCCAGACCCACTGTCACCTTGATCTAGACTTCTTCCGTGTAGGCTCACTCCTAGGGAAGCCAAGGGGGGTAGACCCTATTTAACTATGTTAAGTTTTAATTAATGATCTAGGAGTTAATTTGTTTTTTTATTAAGGATGCCCAACCTAATGACAAGCAAACAATGCAAATGCAACTTTGAATGATAGTTAAACCTAAGTTGCACGAAACGAGGAAACGATTATGAGTTTCCGAAACCGGGATGATACGAAACATGCCCTCAAAAAATGGAAATGTTGGGGGAAACGCCGTATATATATAGTTTTAAAAAAAATAAAGCATTATATTGCAAGAAAAACATAATGATACACATAAATGACATTTTAGAAGGAAAACCATGTCCATATTAATTCCCATAGATGATGAATATCATTCATTACATGATGCAAGAAGCAAAATCCAAAATTAGCCTTTATAGATGAGGCTTTACATCCAAAATCAGCTTTTATAAATGAGGTTGTATGTGCTGAAAATGAAAAAAAACATGAGCTAAAGGAAACTACAATTACATATCAATAATCATACCAATTCTCATCCTCATCATCAAAAATAGAACAAGATACATGTTCAGCAGAACTAGAGCCTCGATGGGAAGAAGAGGCAACTTGAATTCCACTTCCACTTGCATCGTCATCAATATCAAGAGAAGAAAGAGAGAGCTCTAAGTCAGGGTTTTCTGCATCCACATCCCACTCTTTATGAGGTCCACTTGTATATTCTTCACCCTTGCGAAACACAAGGCGAAGGTTTGAATGCAAATATGCAAGATCCTCAGCCTTCTGCGATCCCAACCTGTTGCACTTCACTGAATGAATGAAACCATAGGTGCTCCAATTCCTTTCTGCTGATGAAGAGCTTGCCACTTGTGATAGAATACAAGTGGCAAGACTTTGCAAATATACACCATTTGCCCCATGACAACAAATCCACCATTTAATCGGGTCCATGGTGATTCTCTCCTCCAAAGCTGACATGTCTGCAAAATCCTCTAATCCAGCAGCAAAACAAGCAAATTCCTCCCTCGCATTTGTTTGTTGAGAAGATGGAAACAACCTCTGGAAGGCTTTTTTCACTCCTGTGGCCACCTCCTTGTCCTTATGTGGGGCCTTCCTCTTCCCATTGCTTAGAGCAATGAACTCCTCATCATAAAATTTGGGATTTAGAGCATGTGCCAAAGTGTGCAATGGAGTGTTAAATCCATTCCACCTAGTAACAATGATGGACCTCACATGCTCAACAAAGTCAACCTCAACAAAAAACAAAGTGGGAGCCTCCTGTGTAATAATTTCCACGGTTTTCTCAACCATGGTATCCATGCCATCATAAATCTCTTCGAGGAATGGTTTGTCTGTGTCTGCATCTCGGAGAAGCTCAAATGTCGGTGAAGTAAACTTGACCAAGAATTCTACCTTGCTCCACCAATCCTCATCAATCAACACCCTTCGCACCATACTTCCTCTCTCTGAATCTGACTGTCTCCACTCAGCCCAAGTCACACCCACCACCATACTCATCAATGCACTTTTGACCTCAACAAGGTAGCGCAACATGATGAAGTTTGAGGCATATCTTGTCTCAACAACTTTGAGTAACTCCAATTTGGAGTATTCTCGATACAATGCTTGAGACTGGTGGTGGTTGGTGATGAATTTAATGATCTCCCAAGCTTTCCCTGTGAGCTCCTTAATCCATTCAGTTTTTGCCTCAATCTCTTATAAAATGAGATTTAAATTATGGACAATGCAAGGAATCCAAAAAATATGATTATATCTACTCTCAACAATCAACCCTGCAGCTTTGCAAACGGGTGCATTATATGTGATAACTTGCACCACATTTGCTGGCCCTACTTGTTCAATAGCAGAAATTAAAATATCATTAATGAATTTGTTGTCTTTTACCCCGCCAGAACAATCTTCTGCTCTCAAGAACATCGCTCATTTTGGTGATGATGCAATAACATTGATCAAGGGCCTTCACTTTGTATCAGTCCATCCATCAGAGATAATGGAAACCCCTGCGCTGGTCCATGAGCTGCGAACTGGTTTGAGAATATCATGAATCAATGACCTCTCTTTCTGCAACAACATTGTTCTGAGTTTTTCATAGTTTGGCCCCTTGAAACCTTGAGGAGCCTCATTAATTGCCTTCACCATATCCTTCCAATAAGGGGACCAAACCACATTAAATGGGATGCCACATGCAAATATGGCCCTTGCCACTCTTAACTCTGTTTCTTCTCTCTTTTGGTTGTTGAACATATTCATCAATCTGTTGTCTGAAGCTGCACCTCGTCCTCCAGGGCCTTTGGATATCTCGTTTTCTACCTCTAGCGCCCTCCTATTCCTTGCTTCGTGAACAATCCTTGGCTCATTGCTAACACCCAAGGAAGGAGGATGCTTGCTACTGCCATGCATAGCAATCTTTGCTCTATTATCCTTCACTTTTTGAGCATCATCATGCTCTTTTTGGAATCTATCCCTCACCTGCAGATCAAGGGTATGTGAACAACTTTCAATACCCTTCCCTTCATTCAAAATGTGGGCCTTGACTCTTGTGTAAGAGCCCTTGAAAGTCCTATCATTCTTGCATAAATTGCACTTCCATTCCCATGAACCTCCACTGGCACCCATAGCCTTGACCTTGGTAACATGCCTCCAAAGAGGATAGTATTCCTGCTGCCTACTTACTTCGGCAGCTCTAGGATTAGATGAAATAGCACTTTGAGAAGCCATGAATGCTGCAAGAAAAGAAGAAAATGAAAACTTTGTTCACCAAACAAAACAGAAAATTGTATATTGCAAACCAAGAGAAAAAAAAAACTGCTAACTTGCTAAGCAAACATAAAATAAATCTACTCACCAAATAGAGAAGAAATCTGTTCACTAAAACCACACACAATCTCCTTCTTGTTGTTGTAGGAAGCTGCTCTTGCTAATGAAAGTGTGAGGAATGAGAGAAGCAAGTGGTTTCTTATAGCAAATGAAGGAGATTTAGGGTTTCGGTTTGCATTTAGAAGTTTCTTTTTTTAATTAAAACAAAAACACAGAAAATCATCTTAATTCTATTTGGAGAAGGCAAAAAAGTCCTTAACTAAAACTAACTAGAAGTTTGGGGGGGCCACGGCCCCCTTTATTTGCCTAATTTCCCTTTAAAAGCCGCGGAAACCCGGCCGTACGGGCACAGTACGGCCAGCATCATTTTGGGGTCATACCATACCATACCGGCCTCAGAAACAGGGGGGGGCGTTTCCTGCAACATAGTTTGAGACACAAAAACAGCTACTCATAGCCAACTATCTGGATAGATTGAATTGTCCAGACTTAAAATTTAGTTATTAAAGTCCAGAAAAACAATGTCAATTGGTGATGGTGGAAACTGTGATTGGATACGCAATTTCTGCAATATAAAATTTAAGAGCACCTACTTCTGAGTCAAGGACCATATGATGGCCTTCTTTGATAGAGGAATTGGATTCTGCAAAAAGGTTTCTCCCAGCCAAAGAAAAAGTATGTCAAAAGAGGACTATGTTGGCATGGTGAACATGGTTGCGATGAGTAATGTACATAGAGATGAGGATCCTCTTTCATTTTTGAAAAACTCATCCAGCGGAACTGGCAATGGGGCTAAACTTGACAGCGAACCAACAATAGCAGCAAGGAAGAGGTATGCTCCCAGGGCTTGAATAAAAAAGATCATTCATATAGAGCTGTGAGAGGAGGTGGATCTTCCCATCAGATTCTAATATATATATATATATATATGAAGTAATAAAATATATTTTTTTAATTAAAAGGAATCTTCCATAATTATTATCTTTTTAAATTTTCATGTTAACTTTAGACTTGTTATGTTTATTTTTTGATGTTCAAGTTTAACAAATGGGATCTAATTTTTATTTCGATTTTTATAGAAAAAAAAACACCTACACAATTAGATTATCCTCACGCTTGCTACTTGATAAAATTCAATTTTTTTGAAAAAAATCGACAAAACGGAGTGACTAAGATTATTCTGATGAAGATGAAAACACAAACCAGCCAAAATCATCAGAAACGGAACTTTACCTGTCATAACCTCAGCAGATTCAAACTGCAGAGACAACGAGGCCAGTCGTTTTGTAAAAGCAGCTGCCCTCTGCATGTCATGTTGTCTTCCCTCGCATAACATTATTTGCAGTGCTTCTGCTAGTGTTTCACAGTGATTGTCCCTGGCAAAACACACCATCAAGTCACAATAATTTTTCTTGCACTGCAAAAATTTCTTGGCAGCTATTTGAACAAAATTATTTATCTGAAAAGGGCTTCAAGGTAGAACCTTTCAGGTTCACAGTCAAGAAGAATATTATACAGTTGTACAAAGAACTCCCGAAGATCTATATTTAATGCATCAAGATTGCTTCGAACTATTTTGAATGCCACAATGCAGCATTTTAGGCGTTCAGGAACTGTGAGCTTTAATTGAAGACAAGTTCCGCTTCTTGTTTTCGAGGTGCTGTCTCCAGCTGCAAGTTTTTGGAGATACGCCAAAAGATCTCCCATAAAATCAACATTGATCAAATGAGAAAATTTTCCTAACCCATCTAAGCAAGGCACAAGAAGTGGTCTTAGTCCAAACCCATGATGTATGTGTTCACCATTTGCGTGGTTGAAACGCCTGAGAATATGGAAAACAACAGTTAGATTTCTTAAACACCACTTTCATTGTATACTATTAAAAGTTCTATCCCAGAATTCTCATGCATATAATAAATCATGTAATGTTGCTTGTAGGTGCACTGACCTATCTAGTTGTGGGTCCAAACTGCATTTCAGAATACGAAAATAAGTCTGAAACACAGCAGCAAGGGTTTGTGTCTGCATTCTTCTGCATTCTGAAGAATCTGGAGCAGAAGAGGCTGCTTTAAAATCGTCCTCAACCTTCATCAGATAGACATATGAGATAAAACTTATATAGAGTTATAAAAGTTACAATTGGAAAGTAGACCAATAAAATCCAACACAGAACTGAGTCCATAATCAAACCTCTTCTCTCAACCTTGCAGCCAACTGATGCTTCTTCACTTTGTTCTCACTCCTTTCTGGTCCACTTGGCTTGAGGTCATTATTTTTTTGTTTCTGTCTATAATGATTCTTACCATCTGATTTTGACTCGTTATGTCTGCTGAGATCTTCATAAAAAGATAGTGATAAAAAAACCTGAAGAAATGTTTACAACAGAAAACTATCAAATACAGGACATCAAAACAGGTTTAAATACCAAAAGAAACAAATTAGAGTGAAATCTAATAATAGCACCTACAAACAACATGATCACTGTTTACTTCTCAATCACAGTGGCATATGTTCAACAAACAATTTGGAAACTAAGATACACTTAACCAGCTACCACAACGTTCTATTGTACATGAGCCAACTGTCATAGGTATTCACCAAACATGAATATTTCAAGGAACAGCAATCATTCATCAATCTGGATTAACCAATAATAAAACTCTGCATGTACAAAAGAAATGTTTTGGGTAATGCAACAGATTCAAGACACTATTGTTGAAAAATGGACAAGAAGTCCTATCACTTGGTTGAAGTTGTCTCCATCCCTGAAGATGATGCATGTTATCCCTTGGATTCTCCCTAGAGAAAAAGTCCCAACCTCTCCAAGGGGGGAAAACCTAAGGACATAGACAGGCAAGCCGTCCACTGTCACCTCAACGGCCTTGCCTCTGCACTTCTAGGCTAGTGTCACTAACATAAGGAGGGGATCCTATGTAGTGAAGCTAAGTCCTATCATTGTAAATAAGGAAGGGTAAGGACAAGGACTAGCATTGACTCAGTTTTAACTTCTCTAGAGGATTGATTCAAGAAAACAAGAGAAGATAATACCAGATAATGCTTGGAATGTTCATTCATTCATCATCATTCATCAACAACCCGAATATCAAACAGTGAAATGTCTCTGAGTGTTTATTTAGCTATCTCACATGCATCAAAGGTTTATTCATTAAATGCTATTTCTTCCATGATCATTCAAATGCTTGTAAACCAAAGATATTCTAGGCAAAACCCAAAATAAAGGATGAAAAAGGCTTCCAGTCAAAAGGTGTGCCTTGTGCTACAGCCCTCATATACACCTATAGGCTTGAACACCCACAGTACGAGAGGGTAATCTTCACGGATGTTATTTTCAGTGCACTGCAACAGTCCGGTGGCCGAATGGTTGGTTTCAGGATGCTTAGGGAACTTCCAATATACTTGAGATACATGGAAGTGATATTTGGGTTCAGGTGTTGTGTAATGCAATACTACTCAAGTGGGTACCAACAAGGGTTACCGGGAGTTCCAACAAGGTGAGACAAACCTCAAGCCTTCTGATCTCGTGAGTATCCCTATGTGTATTAATCCCAAACAGCAATTTTAAATGCTCGACAATAGCTCCTTGGCGTTATTTATAGGCGTCAATGCACATCTCTAGACTAAAATTCACTAAGGGTCTTTCCCGGAATCATGACAACCATCATCATTGCTTGCACTTAAACATGAAGTGCTCAAATAAGAATAAACATTCACATCGATGTATCTTCAATGTTCATGCATCAACAAATTTCAAAGCCCAAGATCCAGTATAAGCTATGCTCAAATTTTTCCAAGTGTTCCAACACACTACTTGCAATTATCAATTATAAGGTATTCAAGGTAAAGTTTGGTTCATCATTAATCAACAAAGTACAACATGTAATGTTTAATGTGAAGTTCACTAAACACCATATACCAAGATTACCTTTCATGAGAGAGAGCACAATCATTGACCATTTATTATCATTGGCATGCACCATTTATCATCATTTGCAAAGTGTTGTTACTCATCATTATACACTAATATCCAATGGAATGCAAGGTAAATTGCCCAATATAAAGGTTTACAAGGTACAAGTGTTGATATATCACATGAAGAAATAATAAAACCGGTGTAAAATCTGCAAAGTGTGAGCATTCAATGGACCACTACCTCATTAATAATTAATTCAATGTGGAGATTTGCAAAATGTTATGTACCAAGATGACCTTTTATAAGAGCACACAATTATTGAATATTCATAAAATAAATAAGTGCCTACACCTATGTGTCATTGATGTTAAATTTTTGAATAGTTTACAATTGTAGTAAATAACCAAGATCTCAAGAAGATTAACCAAGCACAAATTTAACAAAACTAATTATGTGTTTGCTCGTTTTTCCATAGGCAATGTTCTTTCATTGCCACCCAACCATAGGCATCCTCAAGTGCCACCCCCGAGCAGAGCATAGTAGTTTACCCTGGGAAACCCTTCTTCACAAGGGGAGAAAACCCAGTACCTTCTTATAGAGAAGATCCATGCCAAAGACAGAATAACCAAGCTCTATTCACTAGAGCAAATCAATGAGAAAGAGTCCAACAATAACTCAGCAATGTAAACCCTAGCACACCTCTAGCGCACCACCAAGACTGAGAAATATACTTCAACTAGACATGTGCCTTCCTTCCTTCATTGGAATGTAGCAGATGCAGCTTGCACTTAGACTTGCGCCCTTTTTCAGAGTGGAGAGTGTGTAAATGAGCTAGCGTCTATTCTTATTTGTACTAATCTGCCAGTGAACTTTTCCAGTGGGGTCGACCTATCCTTTCTGGAAAATACATTTATTTTATCTTTTTTTCTAGCAGGCTGAGTTGACTTTTGGACCAATAGATTTCTTCTGGGGTTTCTTTAATTCTTTCAATGGTTTTCCTTTGATGTCTTGGCATCTTCTTCTATAAGAAAGGTTGTCCCGGATGTGAATACCTCCTATAGCTACCAGAAACATCAACACTCCCTCTTAGCCAGGGAGGTATTCTCCATGATGTTTTTCCTCTGGTTCTCATAGCCTCGCAGGCTATGCCATGGTCACACAGACCATGCTACTGGTAGCATCATCATGTCACACATGGCTACACCCAATGTGGACCTTTTCTAGGACTTCATCACCACTAGAATACACTCGGACCTACTCACCCGTAGTGCATCGTCAAGGACCTACTTGCCCATAACGTGTCCACTTGGTCAACTACCAAGGGACGTGTCCTCATGGTCTACTCCCATGGGACGTTGGGTGCCACCCCAGGACAACTTGCCACTACTCTGATGAGTGTCATGCTCAACTCCGTCTCAGAGGAGCGTTCTCCAAGTCGACCCAGCCCAATATGGGGAGAAGATCAAGGGTGTCCCCCCAAGTCTTCCCAACCCAACCCATCCACCTGGGGAGAAGACCCGTCTCAGGTCGACCCAACCCAGCACAACTGAGGAGAAGACTCGTCTCAGGTCGATCCAGCTCAGTCCATCGAGGAGAAGACGAGGAGAAGGCACAACACACTCACAGATCGATCCATCCCACTTCCCTGGGGAGAAGATCTAGAGAGTGTCCTCACAGGTCAACCCAGCCCACTACGCTGGGGAGAAGACCTGGAGAATGTCTCACGAAGCTGCAATCATCAATACTCCCTCTTAATGAGAGGGGCATTCCACTCCAAGTTTATCACGAAAGTACTCGAACTTCGACTTGGCAAGAGGCTCGGTGAGAACATCTACAATTTGCTCATCTATAGGAAGGTACTCCACTAGTACTGTCTTCCTCTGCACCATATCTCGAATGTAATGAATCACGGTGGGATCCAATATCTGATCATACAATCTTGCAAGGAGCTTATGAAGCCACACTTCTTCGCATACTACCATACATACTGCAATATACTCGATTTCTGCAGTACTCAAAGCCACAAGAGTCAATTTCCTGCTACACCAGGAAACCATGGCAAATTTAAAATTGAAGCAATACCCTGAGGTGCTCTTCCTGTCAATTGTGCTCCCTACCCAATCTAAATCAGCATATCCCTGCAGTCTCATGTCAACACTGGAAGCATGTCTCAGGCCATATCCAACTGTGTCTTGCAAATATCTCAACACATGCTTCACAGCCACCCAATGTATCTACCTCAGCTGACTCATTAACTGGCTAAGTGCACTCATTGCATAACAAATATCATGTCTGGTGTTTAACCAGATACATCAATGATCCAATCAGTTGTTGGTATATGATCAGATCAATCAAGTCTGAATCAAAAGAAGACGCACTCAGCTTCTTCGGATTCATCACCATCGGTGTAGTCATGGACTTATAGTACAATATCCCAAGTCTCCTCAAGATCTCAAGTGTGTACTTCGCCTGACTCAGGAAGATCTCATCAGTTCTCTATCACACCTCAACTCCCAAGAAGTAATGCATCATGCCAAGATCCTTCATATCAAATTCAGAGGCCAACTCATGCTTGCAACAAGCAATGAGATGCTCTGCTCCGGTGAGAAATAAATCATCAATGTACATGATCAAAATCAAGGACTCACCATCAACAACCTTATAGTACAGGTTGGCATCAACAACATTATTGCTGAAACCCAACCTCATCAGGTATCCATCAATCCTCGCATACCAAGCACGAGGACATGGGATTCCTTCCGATGCATCACGAAACCATTGGACTGCTCAATATACACCTCTTCCTCAATCTCGTCGTTTGAGGAAAGTTGTCTTCACGTCCATCTGATGTAATCTCCAACCCAAGGCTAAAGCAAGTGCAATAATCACCTAAATGGAGGTATATCGAGCAACAGAAGCAAAGGTCTCCTCATAGTCTATTCTCTCCACCTGAGAGAATCCTCTGGCCACAAATCTCGCTTTGTGCTTCTCGATGCTCCCGTCAGTTGCATGCTTTATCTTATAAATTCACTTGAAAGTCACCACAGACTTCCCTTTGGGTATCAGAACAATATCCCACACGTCATTCTTCATGATGGACCGATGCTCCTCCATCATGGCATCTCTCCATACTGGCTGAATGGATGCCTCGTCATAACAGGAAGGCTCAAAATCAATGATGTAGCTCATAGTTGCAACATAGCTCGAGAATCTCTGAGGTCTCTTACTTTCTCTGAAAGTACCATGAGGGGAGCATATCTCTCTGTCTCCTGCAGAGTTTGATGAGCCCAGGCAAGCCTCTGTCGGCCTACTACAATATCTCTAAAAGCATCAACAGGATGTACTAGATCAACTAGATCAATAGGCTCAACTGTCTCCTTCTAAGCTATTGAAGGTTGAGGGGGAGAAGACACCATCTCCTCCTACGTCTCACGATCAATCTGCATGTGAGATCCTCTAGATCTCCTGAAGGCTACCTCCTTCTCAAAGGAAACATCCCTGCACACCTCAATCTGTCTCTGACCTAGGATGTAGATCCGATATGCCTTCGATGATTCACGGTATCCAACAAATGTACCCTTCCTGACTAAAAGGTCTAACTTCGTCCTTTTCTCCTTGGTTATGTGAATGTGAACTGGATATCCTAAAGTGTCCAACCTGTCACAGTTACTGCCACTGTCTCATTAATGAGACCAGATCCACTCAAGGAAGCAACTGTCAATCTTCTACAAACTCTGGTTAGACTACTTCATATCTCAAACCAGAGATCATCTAATAAGTTGTCTTCTGCAACCGTCACTATAGCTCCCTCTCAGAGTTATCACTGGTGACTTGCCTCCATGGTAACCTGCTTGGAACAAGGAACAAGAACAACAATATTTCCATGGAAACCTCCATGAAATTTAACAAGATAACCTGCCTGAAACAAGAACAACCCGAACAAGAATATCTCCTCGAGGGAAGATTAACTTAGCTTGCAACTAAAGGTTGTTGTCACAGCTACAACACCTACTTGTAATGTAGCAAATCTAACATACTTGAAATGTAGGTTAAAGGCATATCAATTTAAACAATCAAACCTGGAGTCTTCACTTCCAAGGAGAGTGTGTTGTTCCTCTGAATGCATTGGATCTGTTGAAAAACTGATGCATGTAGGTAAATTTAAAAATTTACAGCATACAACCAACATACCAATACATCTTGCATATATCAAGATCACTGAAAGTGAGACAATCACAGAGAGAACACAAGTATATCCTAGGAAACCCTCTTGGGATAGAAAACCCAGCCAAACTTCTCCTTAGATTCTTCAACAAAGTACAATACCAGTACAAGACTTTAGTGTAACTAGCTAGGACTCCGAGGGATGAAACAATACCTCTGTTTCAGCACTTACAAACTTCACAAATAGTTAAACTAACACTTATAGTAACATATTGACAAACTCACCAAAAGATAATTGGCTTTCCTTCTTGCTGTAGCAGAGTTATGGAAGCTTTAACATAGTATTTGTAGCAGCCTTATATCAGCAAGGAACATCAGAAGACTTCAACAACTAGCTACCATATACCAGCAGAAAATACTTCAACAAATAGATGCCTTGCCTCAACAGAAGACTCCAGCAAAACAAAAGGTATGTAAATGGTAAGTGAATGCAAGGTTGGTTTGGCTGCCCTAAGCATCCCCCTAAGAATGTATGACAAATGTATAACAGTTGTCATACCTGTCGTCCTTTGGCTAGCAAGACTGGCAAGAGCCACCTCCTAAAGTTCCCAAGAGCCACCTCCTAAAGTTCCCAAGAGCCACCTCCTAATGCTCCCAAAGGTCACTTCCTTTGTCTCTTCTAGAGGCTGCCCTAAATTGTTGTCTTAGGATTGTATGACAGCTGTTATACCACCACCCTAAGCAACCCCCCTAAGTTGGCCACTCCAACCATCCTAAGCAGCCTCCCTAAGCTAGCCACTACAACCTCCCTAAGCAACCCTCTTAGAGGTGTTATGAGGTTGACACATGGCATATGGTTGTCTTGGCATAAGGTTGACACTTGTCATGTGTTTGATGCTTGACATAAAGTTAACACTATATCAAAACTTTATTTACATGGTTAGTTACAATAGGGAAAATAGCTTCCAAAGCTATATAATTCAACACTCCCTCTTAGCAAGGAAGGTATTTTCCTAGTACCAACTATTACATCCATTTGTCTTTACTTGGCTATTGACTTGTTGATCCATGTAGAATCTATTCATCAAGAGAAGTTTTGCATCTTTGGTGAGCACACTACTGTCATTACAAGATTTTTATTCACTCAGTTCACCAAGAACTATTTGTGCAGTTCACCAAGAACTGTCCTACTAGCCACATGCTAGAGGAAGCTATACAGTTCACCAAGAACTGTCTTACTCAGTGCCAATCCTTTTTCATACTGGATGAGTAATCTTCGAGCCGATCCTTTTTCATACTGGATAAGAATAAAATAGAATAGCCCACATCCTACCTGTAAATGACTTGCCCCGCTACTGTCACAAGAATCCCATATGCATCTCTTTACTCCCTCTTACAAGGGACCGGTCCAAGTTTGTCTCTGAAGTACTCAAACTTCACCTTTGATAGAGGTTTGGTTAGCACATCTGCAACCTGCTCATTGGTAGCCACATAATGAAGCTTCACTGCTCCCTTTTCTACCACATCACAGATAAAATGATACTTGATTCCAATATGCTTTGATTTGTCATGAAACACGGGGTTCACTGACAACTTATGCAACTCTGATTGTCACAGCAAATACTAGTAGCATCTAACTCAATATCAAATAATCCTGAAAGTAATTTCCGTAGCCAGAATATAGAAGATGGTGTGCTCGTTTTACCACTGACGATACCCTCGTCACCCAACCATAGGCCAAAGCCACCCTCCGAGCACATTAACCTTGACTGAGAATTCCTCCAGAAGCAAACCCTAGGCTAGATAGCCAAACAAGGGGTAGCGCACCTTTCCCCAAGGATAGCGCATCACAAAAAGTTGATCAGATAGTCCAAACCCTAGCCAAGAGATATTCAAGCCAATACTGAAAACTTGTTGCTGTTGCACCTACACCTGCAGCGCTCCTCCACACGTGCGCACCAGACTGGGAACTGCAGTGCGCACCAAATTGGGAACTGCAATTCTGAGATACTGTCAAATGAGAACCGGCGCCCTGTATTTATACTAGTTCTGCCAAATTTGTTGGGGTCGACTTCTCCCTCTAGATATGTGTCTGTTCAATATATTATTATTAATTATGGTCGACTTCTTCTCTTGGAGGCTAATAACCTAATATAAATTATCTTCTTGAGCCAACAAGGCTTCTAAGGTTATTAGCCAACTCATTAGGGTTTTCTCTTGCTTTCCGGAGCCTCCTATTCTCGTCAGGTTCACACGTGGAGGTAAACACCTCCCGCAGCTACCATAATTTCCGTAGCCATATAGCTTCAGTACATGCTAAACATGTTGCCATATATTCTGCCTCAATTGTACAAAGTGCAACACTGGTTTGCTTCCTGCTAAACCATGAGATCATACCTAATCCCAAACTAAAACAACATCCTGAAGTACTCTTACGATCTATGACACTACCAGCCCTATTTGAATCAGAGTATCCATGTAGTCTGAACTCACAATCTGCATCATACTTGATACCATACTCAATGGTACCTTTCAAGTATCTCATCACATGTTTTGTTGCGATCAAATGAACATGTCTGGGTTCAACCATATACTGACTTAAAGTGTTCACAACAAAACATATGTCTGGCCTTGTATTCATTAAATACATCAATGAACCAATCATTTGCCTATACAAAGTGGCATCCACTATCTCTGATGAAGTATCACATAATAACTTTGGATTTGTCGTCATAGGTGTAGTCATGGATTTACAATCCATCATTCCAAATCTCTTTAGAATTTCCACAACACATTTTCCTTGACTAAGACAAATCTCACCTGGATTCCGCCACACTTCCAGACCTAGGAAATAGTGCATCTGACCCAGATCTTTCATTTCGAATTCTGAAGCAAGCTTCTTCTTGCAATCAGTGATGAGTTTTTCATTTCCTGTTAGAAACAGATCATCCACATACAATTGTAAGATCACATGATCATCATTCTCAATCTTATAGTAGAGATTGCAATCTGCTTTACTCTTGATAAAGCCCAAGCTCATCAGAAAATTATCAATTCTTCCATACCATGTCCTAGGTGCTTGCTTCAAGCCATACAAGGCTTTCTTTAATATGCACACATGTCTGACTATCATGTGTCTCAAATCCTTGTGGTTGCTCCACATACACTTCCTCTTCTATCACACCATTCAGAAAAGCAGTCTTTATATCCATTTGATGTAGTTTCCATCCCATCTTTGCAGCTATAGCCATAGTAGCTCTAATGGAAGTGTATCTTGCCACAAGAGAAAAGGTTTCTTCGTAATCTATTCCCTCTTTCTGAGAGAACCCACAAGCTACAAACCTTGCTTTGAATTTCTCAATACTACCATCCACAGCATGCTTGATTTTGTATAACCATTTAGATGTTACCACAGATTTTTCTTTTGGTCTTGGAACTATGTCCCAAACATCATTTTTCATAATTGATTGATATTCTTCAATCATGGCATCCTGCCACACTTTCTTCTCAGCGGCTTCTTCATAGCTGGAAGGTTTTGCATCAATGATGTTCGACACAAGTGCAACATAGTTGGAATATAATCAAGGTCTTTTACTTTCTCTGAAAGTCTTATTTGGGGCACCATACCTTTCTGCATCTTGAATGAGTTCACGAGCCCAACCTGGTTTTCTCTGATATGTAATCACTTTTGTGGGTGAATCAACAGGTTTCTGAAGCTCCATCATATCATGATTCTCAGGTACAAGCTCTTCTTCTTCTATATCTGGTACTTTAGAAGCTATAGGTTCCTCATCATGTACCTCATCTACATGATTTCTTTTTTATTTGCAGAAAGATGCATCTTCATCAAAGATAACATCTCTGTTGATCTCAATCTTTTTGTATCCAGGGACGTATACTCTATATGCCTTTGATGTTTCACTGTATCCGACAAATATACCCTTTTTACCTGAAGGATCCAACTTTATCCTTTTGTCCTTGGGAATATGAATATACACTGGACAACCAAATATCCTTAGGTGACTAACCTCTGGAACTTTTCCAGAAAACACTTCTTCTGGAGTTTTATTTTCAAGAACTTTATGAGGACTTATGTTCTGTACATATACAGCAGTCCTTCTTGCTTCCACCCAAAGGTACATTGATAAGTCTTGATCATGAATCATGGCTTTAACTGCTTCCATAACTGATCGGTTCTTTCTTTCTACAACACCATTTTGTTGAGGATTGTATGGAGTAGAAAGCTCCCTCTTGATCCCAACTTCTCTACAAAATTCCTTGAATTCACCAGATGTGAATTCTCCTCCATTATCAGATCTTAAAACCTTTATTTTTCTCTCGAAAAGATTTTCAACAAGAGCTTTAAATTCCTTAAACTTACTAAACACTTCATCTTTATTCTTTAAGAAATAAATCCAAGTTTTGCGAGAAAAGTCACCAATAAAAGAAACATAGTAAACATACCCACTGAGTGAAGTGGCTGACATAGGTCCACACACATCTAAATGAATTAGATTCATAACTCCTTTTTCTTTACTGCCACTGCTTGGAAAAGGCTTTTTCACATTCTTTCCTTGTGCACATCCTTTGCACACACTATCGTGGAACACTTGAATTTTTGGAAGGCCTTTCACCATCTTGCTGACAACTGGCAAGGCTTTATAGTGGATATGAGCGAACCTTCTATGCCACAGTTCACATGGGTTTATAGTACTGTGTACTAAGGCTTGATCTGCCTTTTCCTTTTAACTTGTATAACCCATCTTCATGTATACCAATTATAATAGCATCATCAATATTCTTTCCTCTCGGCCACATAAGAACTTGGCCATCGACAAAAGCTACTCGGAATCCTTTCTCTTCCAATCCTGAAATAGATAGGAGGTTCTTTTGCAGACCAGGTACATATAAAACATTTTCCATTTTCAAATGTTTTCCTGAATCTAAGCTGTAAAAAGCATTCCCTATGCCCTTAATAGGATAGGAAGAGTTATCACCCAGTCTCACCTGATGAGAAGAATCTTTCTTAGTCAGATTTGAAAGAGAGTCTTTAAAACCAGTCATGTGCCTGGAGGCACCACTATCCACAAGCCATGTTTCATCATCATAATTTACTGAATTGGTAAGAGCTGCCACCAAAACATACTCTTCATCCGAATCTTCTTTTATTTCTCTCTTGAAAACAAGTTCATCATCTTCAACAATATGAGCATGATGTCTTTTGTTTTTCCTCCTTTCTTCAACCTCTTTTATGAGAGGACAATCTCTGGCAAGATGTCCCAACTTTTCACAACAAAAACATTTGACTTTAGAATAGTCTCTCTTACCTTTCTCAAATTTCTGAAACTTCTTCTATGGAGGATGATTTTCCTTCTTTTTCTTTCCTTTCCTGAAATGGGTCGCAAGAGCTCGATCTTCATCATCACTTAGTTTTTCTTCTCTTGCTTCCAATCTTACTTCTTCTTGGACACAATCTTCCCACAACTTGCTAAACTTTGTTAACTTACTCCTTGAACAAATTCCTCTTATGAAAGAGTCCCATGACTTCGGAAATCCATTCGAAGTAGTCATTACTAACTCAGCTTCTTCAATTGAGTCACCGATAGCTATAATTTGTTCATTGATCTGATAAATTCTTGTAAAGAAGGAATGAATAGATTCATATTTCTGCATCTTTACATTTTTGAGTTGAGTCCTCAAAGCCATCTTCCTGTTTATGTTCCTTCCTTCATATAGACGAGATAGAGCATCAAACATCTCTTTGGGAGTCTTCAAGGATGATACATGAGGAATAAGATGGTCTTTTATAGAATCTGCAATTATTCTCTTTGCCCTTATCAGATTCTTTATGTACTTACCTTTAGCTTCTTCTTCCTCAGGTTTTGCAACCTATTCCATAACATAATCTGATGAGTCATTTTCTTCTAGAACAAGGGATATTATGTACTTCCATGCTCTGAAGTTATCAGGTCCCTCAAGTTTATCATCAAGCTTAGTGCTTGACATCATCTTGTCCTTGTTTTTGACTTCCTTCAAAAACTGAAATATTGTAGTCTCCTTCACAAATCTAATAACTCTCTGTAGAAATGGCTTCCTTCAGAGAAGCTCTGATACCATGTTGAAAAACCGATGCATGTAGGAAAATTTAAAAATTTACAGCATACAACCAACATACTAATACATCTTGCATATCTCAGGATCACTGAAAGTGAGACAATCACAGAGAGAACACAAGTATACCCTGGGAAACCCTCTTGGGGTAGAAAACCCAGCCAAAACTTCTCTTTAGATTCTTCAACAAAGTACAATACCAGTACAAGACTTTAGAGTAACTAGCTAGGACTCAGAGGGCGGAAACAATACCTCTGTTTCAACACTTAAAAACTTCACAAATAGCTGAACTAACACTTATAGTAACAGCTTGACAAACTCACCAAAAGATAACTGGCTTTCCTTCTTGTTGTAGCAGAGTTATGGCAGCTTTAACATAGTATTTGTAGCAGCCTTATATCAGCAAGGAACATCAGAAGACTTCAACAACTAGCTGCCATATACCAGCAGAAAATACTTCAGCAAATAGATGCCTTGCCTCAACAGAAGACTCCAACAAAACAAAAGGTATGTAAATGGTAAGTGAATGCCCCTTTTTATAGGTTGGTTTGGCTGCCCTAAGCAGCCCCCTAAGAATGTATGGCAGTTGTATAACAGTTGTCATACCTGCCCTCCTTTGGCTCCCAAGAGCCACCTCCTAAAGTTCCCAAGAGCCACCTCCTAATGCTCCCAAAGGTCACTTCCTATGTCTCTTCTAGAGGCTGCCCTAAATTGTTGTCTTAGGATTGTATGACAGTTGTTATACAACTGTCATACCACCACACTAAGCAACCCCCCTAAGCTGGCCACTCCAACCATCCTAAGCAGCCCTCTTAAGCAGCCTCCCTAAGCTAGCCATTACGACCTCCCTAAGCAGCCCTCCTAGAGGTGTTATGAGGTTGACACATAGCATATGGTTGTCTTGGCATAAGGTTGACACTTGTCATGTGTTTGATGCTTGACATAAAGTTAACACTGTATCAAAACTTTATTTACATGGTTAGTTACAATAGGAAAAATAGCTTCCAAAGCTATATCATTCAACAGATCTGAGGTCACCCTTTGATCTATGATAGTTGCTTAGACAAGGGTCCTTACTCCTACAAACACCTTTATGATAATGATACAATTTTAAAAAATGCATACCTCTAAAATTGTAGCATTCTCCAGTTCTGGTGCAACTTCATCCACAAATGAGTAGCCTCAGATTAGCCCTAGGTCAGACTTTATTCTTTCATTGCCACCCAACCATAGGCATCCTCAAGTGCCACCCCCAAGCAGAGCATAGTAGTTTACCCTGGGAAACCCTTCTTCACAAGGGGAGAAAACCCAATACCTTCTTATAGAGAAGATCCATGCCAAAGACAGAATAACCAAGCTCTATTCACTAGAGCAAATCAATGAGAAAGAGTCCAGCAGTAACTCAACAATGTAAACCCTAGTGCATCTCTAGCGCACCACCAAGACTAAGAAATATACTTCAACTAGACATGTGCCTTCCTTCCTTCCTTGGAATGTAGCAGCTGCATCTCGCACTTAGACTTGCGCCCTTTTTCAGAGTGGAGAGTGTGTGTAAATGAGCTAGCATCCACTCTTATTTATACTAATCTGCTAGTGAACTTTTCCAGTGGGGTCGACCTGTCCTTTCTGGAAAACACATTTATTTTATCTTTTTTTTCTGGCAAGTCGACTTGACTTCTGGAGCAATAGATTTCTTCTGGGGTTTCTTTAATTCTTTCAATGGTTTTCCTTTGACGTCTTGGCATCTTCTTCTATAAGAAAGGTTGTGTCGGAGATGAATACCTCCCGCAACTACCAAAAACATCGACCATTGAGAGTTTAATAATGTTTATCAAAAAAATTATGAAACGATTTCAAGCATGAGTTTAATAACCACGAAAGAAATTTAGGCCCATGGAATCAACACATGCTCAATGATACGAATAGGGTATCACCATTTACACTCTAATCAATGAATAGAATTGAACGATGTGAGATAGCAAACACAACCCTACCTCTAACATGGGAGATCGGACCTACTATGAAGAACAATACGCAGGTTTTATGGCTATCTTGAGCGATAGTAAATATTACCAGCACCATGGATCAATGAATGTGAAGTGCAAACCAAAATGCAAATCGAGCTAGAGATATTACCTAAGTCACCTGACACGGGACACGGAGGACACGGAAATACGAGTATCCGACACGGGCATGACGACCCCCGGAAATAGGACACGGAGAACACATTATATATATATATATATATATATATCAAAATTTAAATTATGAATTACACATGCAAAAATGAAATAATTAAACAGTAAATAGTTACATGATGATGATACAAATTCAATCATACAACTAGTACTAACTTAGTAACTACTAAGTTACTAAGTTACTAACATAAATGATGGCATTGCCAACTCAACACTGTTGTCCAAACCCATATCATCAGGAAACACATCCCACATATTTGTCTTTCCCTTCAACCACTCTTATCTCTACCTAGTGCCTGCAAATAAGACAGATGTTAGTGTGCAGATACACCACTAAGTCACTTGACACGATGACAAAGAGAAGAGTTCAACAGAAGAGTTTATACTTGAGTGAAGGGTACATTTTTACCGGGGTCATGACAGAAGAGTTCAACAATCAATGCCAGCAACATTGAGGTACATAAAGGGTATGGTGCCCTTGATTAAATGCCAGTTTCATACCCTAAATGCCAGTTTCATACCCTCTTACATGATAGAATCCAGTGGAAACATTGCAATCCTGCCAATCTTGAAATCCTGAAAACCATTAAGTCTACTGAATTTTGAATGGAAGCTAAAATTCTACTTTCTCCATATGAAGTCCAATGAGGTTGGAACCACTCTCAAACATCCTGAAACAATTAATGGTAATGTTAAAAATTTATGTATGAAAGATAAAGGAGAATGTCACTTTTAAAAATTTAAGTATGAAAGATAAAGGAGTATGAAAGATAAAGATAAATTTAATATTACCATTAATTACTAGGGCGGGTAAAATGGAGGGGGTGGGGACCTCTTTAAATAGAATTAGTAAGGCAAAATAACCCTTAGTTGCACACTGAAACACTTCACAGTTGCAACTTGCATGAGAAAACATGAGCCAGGGACCTTTTCTGAGCAAGACACATGTCCTATTTTCAAGACACGCGTGTCCTGTGAACATGACACGTTCTAAACGAGTGTCTGACACGTGTCCTACCGTTTGGTGTCCGACACGTAGGATTCGCGACACGAAGGGGGGTTTGGACATGTCAGGTGACTTAGGATATTACTTATCCAATGGTTCAGTTTCAAATTCAAATTGGGCACGGATCAAGGCGAGGATCATGATTCAAGAGATAAATCCATCCAAACACAAGTGATGAACATTCCAAAAATGGGGAATCGCACGGTACAAATGAGGGAACAACAAATTCGGCTGATACCCACTCGTTGCAACACTCACATGATCACACCAATAAGTGAAGGCTCAAATCAATGTACCAATGAGAGCTTGATTTGGTTACGTCTGCTGAAAACCTAGAGAAATTTGCAAGGCATTAAACTGGGGTATGGTCGATTTGGCAATCTGAGGGCTAGAATAATAATAAACCAAAGCACCTCAAGTAGAGATAAATTTCGATGGATCAATATCATGAGCATGAGATCTAGGGTATTCAAACAAAAAAATTTAGATCTGGTCTTGACAGTTAACTCAAAGCTAGGAGTGTTCAAATGTGCATAGATGAGATTTGTATAAGCGAATGAACAGAGCCATATTGGCATCTTACACCTGGGGTTTCAATGTGATCCAAGTACCCTCCATAAATGGCATATATAATGATCATTGATGACATCTACAAAATCGTGATGAATGTTTGATCAAGAGATTAAAGAAAATTCCTGGAGCATTTCAATGCTCAGATTCCTGAAAACCGAAAAATATTTGTGCTATAAATGGTTTCTTGTCTACACATCTGCATTCAGTGATTTCAGCAAGCAATGCAGAATTGATAAATTAAGAACATTGTTCCACGCATGTTTTAAATTAATAGGGTTAAATCTTATAAAAATAAACCACACAAACGGATCTAAATCCGTGTCGGTACCAACCCTGCAAAATATTTACTGAAGGATGGGTTGGCATATGAAAATTTGAATGAAATATGAATCGTTGAAGCTCAAAAAATAAAAATAAAATTAACAGAAAATTTTAAAGGGGCTTTGACTAATGAACAGGTGGAAGGAGGGCCTCCCATTGGGCCATGGGGTCTATCAATTTCGAAGATGTATTGGCTGAATATTGTTAATATTGTTGATAATGTTAATGTTGTCCCTCACCTAACGCCGGGGGAAAAGCACTAATCTAGAGATGGAGCAGATTATTAGATCAAAAGGGGGTTGAATCATGAGGACCACAAACAACCAGTTTCATGCAAGGATTTTATAAGCAAACTACAAAATAATAAGAAAAAACTTACTTGGTCTTCTTCCCAAATACCTTCCAAATAAGCTTCAAAAATTTCCCAAAAAGCAAGAACACAGTGAGAACTCCTACCTCCTTGGTTTATCTTTCTTTGCATGAGACTTTCTCTACATCAAACGGCCTATCTTTCTTTGCATGAGACTTCCTCCACATAAAACAATAACCTAATCAACCTCTTCAATGAAGCAATAGCACACCCAAGGAAAAGAAAGATGGATAGACAATGGCAAGATCTCCTTCTTTATTCTCCAATCCAATCCGATTTACAAATGAGAGGCCTTCCCCTTTTATAGATGAAGAGGAAGCCCTAAACCATTTACAAATACCATGGGTAAAATCATTGAACCATGAGCAAAATAATATTTTAAATGTGTTCTTACAATAGAATAATGATTTTTCCCTTTGATAAGGTCAAATCATAATAAAATAATGCTCCAAGTAGTTAACCCCCCTTTGAAAGATTCAAAAACAGTCAAATGGTCCAAATATTTGTCTTTATTGATGAAATAAATCACATGTCAAGTCAAAATTCGCCCCTCCACTTAAGTTATGAATTTATGCATATGCTCAAATAGGGAAGGGGGTGTTCCATGTGTCCAATGGGTCAAATAACACTCCAATGTGTAATATCTACTAGGATGATGGGTCTAGCCCCTTAGAAAATCATTAATTCATAGTTCCAAATTTCCTAGTAAACATAACATTTTAATTTTATTTTGACACTTGCCTAAGTTTTTCTTAGGGAAACATTGTTAATAGTTTTAAATAAGCCCGCTCCTAAGGAAAACCTTTATAGGTCAATCTTTTAGTTTTTTTGTGCCTCTAGCTTTATTTTAGCTAGGCGTTTTTTACAGCAACCTTCTAGAGGGAGCCTTACTACTTCGGTCTGCACACACTTCCCCTTTCTTTTCTTTGATTTTTTCTAAGTCCTTTCTTGCTTTAGATAGGCATTTTGCTCTTTGGACTTTGAAAGGGGGGACCATAGTGAAGGAGTTTGTGCTCTGTTTCTTTGCTCTTCACCTCTTTAGCCTTCATGGATTTATTTGATTTAGGCCTTTAACTTTGACCTTTTCTTTTGACCTTTGAGTGGTCATACATGACAGGATGCAACTATTTTTTTAATGTGGATGGAAACAAGTGATACTTAGGAAAATGGAAAACACTTAGTGTGATTAGGATATGGATTTCCCTACCTAGTCTAAACACCCAGTAGTATGAATCATCTTAGAAAAGGGCACACTTCTAACAAGAAATATGTTCCTTGTGGTAATACGACGCAAGTGAGAAAACATTATATGCTATGACATCCTAGTCAACCGTCGTAAGGTAACCACAACTTCATGACATGCTAGGGGGTTATATCATCATGTCAAAACAAATATTACACATGGAGTATCTATGGACTGACTTGGACCACCAAGGTGTATCTGAGCATCTGAAGTAAGCACATCATGGCTCATCAATCCGGCATCATGTCACGATTGGAGAATAGAAAGGACCGAGTCTGTAACTGGTAAGAGATGCACGATAGCTCACGCAGGCAAGTACATGATACTGTTGTAAGGGTATCCAAAGGTTGCTACCCTTGAGAGGGTAACAATGCCCGATACTACAAATACAACCAGCCCAAGCCACTTGTGATTTGAGATCATAGTGATAAAAAATAAAGTGAAGTGAAATCTCTGATACCTATTGAAAAAGTATCAAATCAAACTCACCAAAAGCAACCAAGCAAAGGCATATGATAGAAAACAGAAAGCCAATTTGTAAATATATTAGGATCAAATAATCAAGATGGGAGAAACAGGGGATACCTCAGCAAAGGCACCTAACCCAAGTGAGAAACAATGATGATGGAAGTTCCACGACAAACCTACAACAAAATTTTTAATTGAGAACTGGACTTGAAGGAAAAGATAAATCAGCATCATTTGTTGGGCTACATAAGTTTCCATCATGTTAGGATTATAACAAAAATTAATCCCCAATCATGGCAATATTTAGGAAGTAGAAAGCATGGTTGATAATGGAAACTGCAAAAGGAAAGAAAATAAAAAAGAAGTAAATAAACATCAAGGCTAAGAAAACGCCTATTTGTAACTCTCCGCCAATACCCACGTAGATCAACATCGTCAGCTACAAGCAATTCTTTCCACATTTAGCCATAAACTCCTACATGCAATTATGAGGCAAATTACTCGACCCTGACATTTGGGTATCTATCAATGATGTCATGGTTGTAGAAGGACGTGTTGTCATTTACCACAATTGGTCAGTGATTGCCATCTTATATCTTTGGCACAAGGTTGATGTTTATACACCCATATGGGCCTCTCTTGTCTACCATTTCCCTTATCGGATATCTGAGATTAGAGTACAGGCTTTTAAAAGTTCTGCAAAAGACACTGCTGTTCCAAGAGATGATGCAAAACTGTATGGGGTACATGGAACTGCAGAATATTTGGTGGGTAGATTGCCATTCCGAATACATCAAAAAACTCTGTGAGGCATGGCTCACACTCTCTGTTACATAATTCATCTATATCTGGTTGCTCTCTCTTTTAACTTTCAATAGATTTTGTTATTGCCTCATAGCAACCTAGTATATCTCAATCATGAATGTACAAAATCTTGAAAGAATAAGACAATTTAAGTCTAGCCTGATATATGATAACTTTGTTTGAATACCTTGCAGTGCCTCCATAATTTCTCAACTTGTCTCATTGACAACTCATCACCTCATATGAAAGAAAAACTTATTGGTAGAGGGATATATATGAAACAGCAATGTCTAAATCTGTCAAGGATATAAACACTTTTCCACAGACCTCAATGGTGTCAGGATGAAGACGACAATGGTTGCGCTTTACAAAATCTGCTATCAATTGAACAGCCTCTACTGTGGCTTCGCCACGATGCTTTCCCTCACTCAAAAACAGTGATCTTATGGCAGCACAACTCAATCTCCTGTAATGTCAGTTGTATGGAAAGTTTATTAGAAAGTCCAAAAATATCTAGCCTACTCTACTGCATGTACAGAAAAATCTGTTTCAACAACATACACAGAAGCAATAAATCTTGTAATATAGAAATATAAGTAAAGAGACAAACCTGTTTAAATCCTCAATAGAGCTCATGTGCGCAATAACTGCAGCTAGCAAGCTGTCCCGATAATTAAAGTGTGGAATGGCTTCCAGTAAAATACACATACATCGAACTGCAATTTGGTGCAAGGAAGAACCCTTTCCTAAAGTTATCAGCTTCTGTACAAATGTCTGTTCAATACCAGCAATGGCACACGAAACAATCAATGTTACGTGCAATTTAATAACTTACATATATGAAGTACTTTAACAGATTTAACATCCATGTGACAAAATACCATTGGAATTTGGCACCATATGCAACTCTATGAAAAGCACAAATATGGTATACATGTTCAACCTGAAAATTCGATAAAGCATAGAAATCCTTTTGCAGTCAAACAGAATCCTAAACTTTGATTAACATGTTAGGAATTCATTTATATACATTTCGGATTGAAAATTTAGAATGTCCAGACTCCGAGAAGATTCTGCTAGAGGGCATTCATAGCCTCTTCAAGTTACTCTATCTTGCTTAGTGTAAATCAAAGCGATTCAATATTTGTAATAGTATCGATCTTTGGGGCATGGGATCAAGCCTAAATCAATGGACATAATTGCAGATATGCAGAAGCATAAAAGATCTCCTGCACAGAGATTCCTCTTGTTGGTCTGTTTAAAGTTTGAACTCCTCAAGGCAATGACTTAGGAAAAGTTTAAGAGATTTATGCATCTTGGTCCAATAATGGTCAATAAATCTTTCACACATAATCACAGAGTCCTACATAGTACATTGTACTGAAAATATTAGCAGGTATAATCCAGTTTTGTAGCTTTTAAACATTTAACACTTACCGTAAATACAGTGACCCATTGAAACAAGATCACTTTCACAAGTGATAGTTAATGAAAAGGCTCAACTGGACAGCCCTTGGCTTATTAGATGTATAAGTTGGTACAAAAAACTATCAAGGAACAACAGGCATTCAAAATTTTGTGTGTCATAAATCTATGCTGAAGGGGGACAATTCAAGCAAAGTTAAGAGCAAGCTTCTAAAAATTCTAGTTACTTAGAGACCCATACTTCCATATTTCTCTAAAAAGAAACATATCTAAAAAGAGCATTTACCCTTGTTCATGTTCTGAGTCTCTGCATCCTTGACAAAATAAACAGTATTCATGGAGGCAAATAACTTCCAAAAAATGAGTGGTTGATTGACTACTTGTTTGCATGTACAATGGCTACATCTCTGCCATTCCCGGTGCTACAAATTTATTCTTGCACAGACAACAGCTTTTGAATATGGACACTTAAAGGACAGATAGATTACACTGTATTGCTCCCATCTTCCAGTCAGGGTTACACAAACAATCTTGAGGCCTGGATAATACTCTAGGATCCAAGAAACATCATTCATTAACCGACTGATAGATCAGAGACCCAAGTTCGCCAAGAAATCACCGTATAGCATCAACTTGCTACTTTATGAAGAATTATCTCAACAAACTCAAGTTCAATTTCCATATGCACCTTACCACAGTCTTCAAAACCCTGGTAAGATAGCAAAATCTTTAAGTGCTCCAAAACTAGATTTAGTTCTGACTGGTTTACAAACTATTTGTCACATGCATGGCAAAAGCAATTGAATTTAATGCTGCCAATGTCTATTTGTAGTTCGTGTTAACGGTGAATTTGCCCAGGTAGATTCAGTGTTAAGTTCCAGCATGTTTGTGAGTACATTTTGTGATCAGGAGGAACTTCTCCAAAGTTCATCCTGATTGATATGGTATCGATGGTTCATGGATACACTAGCGGTGGATTCAACCACAACATTTTGTGTGTACTTTGGCCAGACTTAGCACATGATGTGAGATCGGAAGAGCGGTTCAGCAGGAATGCCGAGACCGATCTCGCCCAGGTAGATTCAGTGTTAAGTTCCAGCATGTTTGTGAGTACATTTTGTGATCAGGAGGAACTTCTCCAAAGTTCATCCTGATTGATATGGTATCGATGGTTCATGGATACACTAGCGGTGGATTCAACCACAACATTTTGTGTGTACTTTGGCCAGACTTAGCACATGATCACATAACTTTATTTCCAGAGTTGTCATACATTTTCAGAGAAGTTTTCTTCAGAAATCAATTCATACCAGGGACCACCATATTCAGTACTTCAGTTCAAACATATTCAAAATTCGGCAGATATCCCGAGCATGCAGAGTACATGCATTACTTGACGCGTGAATGGGCAGATGAAGACTCCAAAAGGGTAAAGATCAGATTTTCAAGATTTGCTTGCTTGGATATTTCTATTTTCAGAAGATTCATCTTTCTTGAGATCTGATAACGTATTTGGGTACCCTTTATGGAGATGTGCATATGCTTCAGTTTTGGTGGGAATCAGGGAAAGCCAAAATTTTGTTCAAAGTTAGGTCAAAACTAAGTTCACTGCACTATAAAAATTATTACATTTTTAGATACCTTTTATTGAGTACAGCATGTGGGCCAAATTTGGTGGGGATCTGAAAACATGAAAAATTAGGTCAAAATTAGGGTTTCTACATTTCTAGATGTGGTCATATTTTGGGGACTGTTATCACAAAAACCCTCACTTCTTGAGATAAAGTCCTAAAGCTCAAGCAAGGATTTGGAGAAACTAAGAGGGAGGCCACTGTCACCTCACCAACCCTCTTCTGCACTTTAGGCCGGCTCTTCTCCGGCTCAAGGGGGCTTCCCTATAATAGGATTGCTAGAACTTGTGCAAGAAAGTCCAAGGTGAAATGAAGAGATGGTTCTAGCCAAACGTTTTTTATAAGTTAAAGAAGATAAGGTGGATGGATGGACTGAAGACTAGTGTCTTTCCATTGGGCAATGGGGTCAAACCAAGGTTCAATGGAAGGTTGTCCTATTAAGGAAAAGAGAAATAATATGGCTGCAAAGCACAAGTTATATTAACTCTTGTACCAAACTTCAGAAATTCATCAAGGGAGACTACTCAGGCAGAGAGACTCCAAAGGCTATGAAAATTATACCCATCAGGAATGAATTACAAGTGCATACAACCTAATACAGTGAAACATGCATCAATATCGAACATCCCAATGATAAATATAATAAAAGAGGAATGATCTTACCCCATTCAATGCTTCATAACCATGACACATGAAGATTCCATCCAAATGAGATAGCATCAAGATTTAGAAGACTTTCATATCCATTAAGCAATTTGCTTATCCTCCAAATACATCCAACAAATATTCAACTAAGCTCCAAGGGATTTCTCCCCAAATCCAACCATGAGAAATAATGAAGAGAGCAAATCCTTATATAGGTTTGAGCTCCATCTTAATCTACAATAAAATATGAATTGTTTTCCTAGATCCGCTAATCTCTCCAAGGAATACAATAAAATAATTTTTTCAACAACTTCATTACTAAAAGTAGCAATGATGTGAGCGTCCTTGTTTATGTGGCGTGGTTTGTCACTTGGAGTGGTTTATGATGAGGTAGACTACAATTTTCATGTGGAACGCTCACCTTCTTGATATATGGATTTCATGCATACTATCTGAGCTTGCAATGGAGTGCCCTATTGTTTTGTGGATGACTTGGCATGATTCATCTTGATGAGGAGCCTTCTGTCTTGGGCATTGTAGCATTGCATTGGGCGTTATGACATTGCATTAGGAGTTGGAGCATGTGCCTTGGGCGTTGGAGGAGGTTGCCAGCATATGAATGTCCACCTTTGAGGAGTTAGTTGATGGAGCGCTCACATACGTTGCAATGTCCACCTTTGAGGAGTTAGTTGATGGAGCGCTCACATACGTTGCACACATATTGAGGCATCCATCACTTTGGTACATTATTTTGTTGCTAGTTAATGAGGTCGCCCTCTCTCTCTTGGAGTTGCTTAGATGGTTGGTCTACTTTGCACATGATTTGAGGTCTCCTTG
The DNA here is from genome assembly GCA_900067695.1 of Picea abies. NCBI lineage: Eukaryota > Viridiplantae > Streptophyta > Pinopsida > Pinales > Pinaceae > Picea > Picea abies. The sequence goes on from CBVK0102708609.1 coordinate 30,579, forward strand.
ACACAGGGAATTTGTTATAACAGCTACAAACCACTTTACCGCACATGCTCCCATGATTTTGATGGCTATCGGAGAGGACAACTAGGAATTTTTTTTGTTTTTTGGGGGCCATCCCCTTATAGCAGGGCTCTTGAGCCTATTTTGAGCACCTTGCATACAGATTTATGCTAGCACATCTCCCTCATGCATCGATCTAATGATTGGCGTAGACTTTGAGGAGGACGAGTTGGTTAGAGTCTTTAACGTCCACATGTTCATGATTATGGAAGATGTTTTGCATCTTAGACAACCACATGTCCACTTTTGGAGGGTTTTGACTTGGTCATTGCACTTGTTGGTTACATTACTCATGCATGAGTTAAGCACTCCACATTTAAAGCCTTCTTTCACATCTTCTATTGTCATTTGATGGGACGTGCTACATGGTCAATCTACACATGCTACTTGGAGATATTGTTACTTGTTTCTATACCCTTAATGAAGGAGGCGTCCCACTCTTGGAGGACTTATTGCACACGTCTCTATGCCTTAGTGTGGAGTGCTCCATCTATTGAGGCCCCTTTCGCTTATTCATGATGGGGAGGAGGATGTCCACTTGAGGAGGTTACTTTGCACACACTTTCTTGGTCTGTTGATGGGACATTCCACTTGGAGACCTCACACGTGCTATTTTTCGAGGTTGTTGCATAACCAACTCCCTTATTTTTATCATTGTTAACATGTCTCATGGAGTTGGTTACATAAGAGGATTATTGTATTGTTTTCCTAGCATATTTTATTGATACTTCTTGGAGAAGAAAACAGATCTCAACAACTCATTGCTTCTTTTATAAATGAAGTTGTTGAATAAATTATTTTATTGTATTCCTTGGAGAGATTAGTGGATCTAGGAAAACAATTCATATTTTATCGTAGATGAAGATGGAGCTCAAACCTATATAAGGGTTTTCTCTATTCATTATTTCTCATGGTTGGATTTCGGGAGAAATCCCTTGGGAGTTTAGTTGAATATATGTTCGATGTATTTAGAGGATAAGAAAATTGCTTAATGGATATGAAAGTCTTCTAAATCTTTATTTTATCTCATGTGGATCAAATCTTCTTGTGTCATGGATATGAAACAATGAATGGGGTAAGATCATTCCTCTTCTATTGTATTTATCATTGGGATGTTCTATATTGATGCATGGTTCACTGTATTAGGTTGTATGCACCTGTAATTCATTCCTGATAGGTATAATTTTCATAGCCTTTGGACTCTATCTACCTTAGGAGTCTCCCTTGATGAATTTCTCAAGTTTGGGACATCATGGAAAGAGTTAATATAGCTTGTGCTTTGCAGCCACATTATTTCTCTTCTCCTTAATAGGACAACGGTACCTTCCATTGAACCTTGATTTGACCCCATTTCCCAATGGAAAGACACTAGTCTTTAGTCCATCTATCCACCTTATCTACTTTAACTTTATAAAAAAACGTTTTGATAGAACCATCTCTTCATTTCACCTTGAACTTTCTTACACAAGTTCTAGCAATCATATTGTAGGGAAGCCCCCCTTGAGCCAAAAGATAACCATCCTAGAGTGTATAAGAGGGTTCGTGAGGTGGCAGTGGCCTCCCTCTTAGTTTCTCCAAATCCTTGCTTCAACTTTAGGACTGTATATCAAGAAGTGAGGGTTTGTGTGACAACAATACCCAAAATATGACCACATCCCTGATACTGTTGAATTTTAATGCTTATCTCAAGCACATCTAGTTTATTTCAATTTAGCATGAACTTGAACCATAAACAATGCAGCAATACAATATACAATAGTTGCAATA